>VWYP01017986.1:13729-30730 GCA_013400435.1 Pycnonotus jocosus | reverse complement strand
TGTGACAAAGGATGGCCCATGTGGCAAAGGATGCTCTATGTGACAAAGGAAGCTCCATGTGACAAAGGATGGCCCATGTGACAAAGGATGGCCCATGTGACAAGCAAAAGGTTCAAGCAAAACCCCTCAGTTCCAGAGTGGCCCTGATGGTGGCTTTGGTCAGCAGGGTGGCTGTTTTTGGTCTGCTCTGATGCAAACCCAGCCTTTTCCCTCCATCCCCTGGGAATGCTCTGCTGCAGCCACTATTACAGTTCTGGTTTCTTTTTCTCTGCTGAGGTCATGATTAAGACACTGGAAATGTAAATGTTGAGTGTCACCCTGATCTTTTCCAGCCTTCTGATGTTTGCATTTTTGTAATAGAGTTTCTCACAGATTTTTTCATGTAAACAATGTAATGTTATTGTAATTGTCCTTTCTTGTTTTTCATTCCTCTCTTGACGAGGAGACGATTGATGGACTTCTAATTTGACCAGTGTGGTTGGAGAGGTGGCAACCTCATCCTCCAATCCATGGTCATTGTCAGAAATCTATATAAATCAAAGCAAAGAAATAAACTTCTCTCTTCTTGCCCTGCCGACTTGGCTCTACGCGTGTTGTTCATTTCGTGTCCTATAGCGACAGTCGAGCTTGAATGTGGATGTTTATTATTTCTTATCTATTTACAGACTCACAAGGAGTGAGCTCCAACAGGCAAGTTAGAGAAATGTGATAAAATGGAGTGCTTCTAACTCTTTCCAAGGTTATTTAAGTGATAATTACCCAATAATTAGGTGACACCTATATTATTTATATTTCTGACCCAATAATAACCGCTCAAGGCCCGCAATGCAGACCTTTTTCACCCAATTACAGAAAACCACTCAAACCCATGAAGAAGGAACAAGGTGAAGAAGGACTTAGACAACTCCTTAAATCCTCCATTTTGCACCTTGTTTACTAGAGGTACTGCAGAACTCACAGCTCATGAGACTGTAATATAGATAAAAATGAATAAACATCCAAGTCCAAACTTGACATCTACATTTCCCATGTCTTGATCCTGACCTCAGCAGAGAAAATAAACCAGAACTGTAACAAGCCACCTCCCCCAGGATGCCCCAGGCCCCAGAGGTACAGGCAGAAGCTCTGAGAGGCATCACAGCTCATCCCACCCTGCCTGGGCACAAGCACCTCCAGCACAAATCCTTTTATCTTATTTCAGAGTATTGCCCAAACAACACCTGAGACACTCTGACTGACCCTGTGCCTCTGCTACTCCTCCTTTTCCAGGGCATTTAAAGGCACCTCCACAAGGAACCTTTCTGAGCTGTGTGCAGCATGGATTACACAGGGTGATGCCATAGAAACTTATTTAAATAAATCTGATACTATTAGCAGATTATTTAACATTTAGAAAATCTCTTTTCCCTTCTGAATATTGGCTTATTTTCCAAGTTCATTTATCTTGGAGAATGAAAATTCATTCCATCTTTTGTAGCACAGTCCTTCAGGTATGTTCTCAACACCACTTTATTTTTCCTGATGTCACATACACAACAGAGTGAGAGGCACCCACACAGAATTTGAAAGCAGCAACACAGCTTAACTCCCTGATTCTCTGCAGGTAGAATGGGCCTGCTCCCTTTGAGCTGCTAAATAGTTTCAGTCCAAAATTAAACCAGCTTTTCACCAACTCAAGAAAGAAAGACGGTGAAATAATTCTTGATCCAATTCAGAAAAATGTTATTTTTGATCTCCTCAAGAGGCAGCACTGCTGGGAAAGCAGATCTGAGTGTGACTGTGCTTGGAGAAACACAAATCTTGGTATGCCAACCTTTACCTTCCTTCCTTTTCCAAGGAACAATGCTCAAATTGTCTTCCTTTGCTGTGTCCATCATGTCCATCATGATCCTGTACTGAACTACATTTTACCTCTGCACATAAATTTACCTCTGCACATAACTTTACAGCTATGAGCATAGTATTCACTTAATGTTTTGTATTTCTTGATAGTGAAGAAAGCTCCCTATGAAGTGTTATGTAGCAGCCCAGGCTGATTTCAGGTGCTGGATTTTACAGTTCCTGGATGCTGATAGAACATCTAGACCCAAAACTGAGCTTTGGTCACTGCAGCCCCACAGCCAGGGAGGTGGTTAATATTCAGGATAATGCTCATCTGCAGGCTTTAGGCTGGACATGTATCCAAAGGAAAAATCCCTTCTGAGGCTTTTATTTTACACTGCTTGTGTTTACTCAAACACGCTGATTTTAATTGTGGAGCTTTTTTATGGTTTTAATTTTTTTAGTTACTTTTGATTAACATGTTTTTCGCACATTTGAAGCAGGCTAGTGGCTGATCCTGGCCAAAGGGAAGTTCAACCATCAAGCTGGGCATTCTCACCAGCCTGGCTCTCATTTATCTCTGGGTGCGTGTCTTCTGCCAGTTGCTAAATAAGTTATCTTCAATATGGTGAATGACCAGATCAATGTTTTTATGTGTGTGTGCAGCAATATTTTCTATTTGCTCCTTAAATTATGCAAGTGATGGGGAGCCTTCAAGCAGTGCTCAGTCCAAGGGATAAAATGAACAGGGGCTGCAAGTGATGGAGGGAAAAAGGAAGAAATTGTTCTTTTCTTTAGTGAGGCAAATGTGTGCAGACCCAAATGAGACAGGATTTGCAGAGTGGCTTGTTATTATTCCTTCTTTCTTTTAGAAATGTTTGGTAGATTTGGTACCTGTGCTTTCAGGTAAAAGGCAGAGTAGTGATGCAGTCCTTCCACTCCAGGGTCTCCCTGCTTTGCTGGATAATGTGCAGAGGTTGTAGCACTGGGGAAATTGGGATTATGGGTCTGGTGGAGCTGCAGTTCTACCTGCTGCAAAACCACAATTGCCAAAAAAAGTCTGGAAGAAGCCCCATTCCCGTGTTTGCCTGTGGTTTCTGTTGCTTCCCAGGAACTTCCACAGGGCCTAAAGGGAGGTCATTAAATGTTACACTCATTGCAGTAATTGCTATCCATAGGGAATGATTAGGGCTCAGTCAACATTGCAGAGCTGGTGACGTCAGTGGGGTACAAAAGGTGACACTGCTGCCTGCCAAGCTGTGGGGTGGAGGGGTTACCCCAGGCAGGCACCAGCTGGGTGCAGGCAGCCCTTGGGAACAGGCAGCTTTTGGGAAAAGGCAACCTTTGGGAAAAGGCAACTTTTGGGAAGAGTCAGCTTTTGGGGAAAGGCAGCTTTTGGGAAAAGGTAGTCTTTGGGAATAGGCAGTCTTTGGGAATAGGCAGCTTTTGGGAACAGGCAGCTTTTGGGAATAGGCAGCTTTTGGGAATAGACAGCTTTTGGGAAAAGGCAGCTTTTGGGAATAGGCAGCATTTGGGGAAGGGCAGCTTTTGGGAATAGGCAGCTTTTGGGAATAGGCAGCCTTTGAGAACATGCACCTTTTGAGAAAAGGCAGCTTTTGGGAACTGGCAGCTTTTGGGAATAGACAGCTTTTGGGAATAGGCAGCATTTGGGAATAGGCAGCTTTTGGGAACAGGCAGCCCTTGCAGGACTGTAGGAGCCCTTCCTATGGAGAAGGATGCCCTGTGGGCTGGGAGCTCTCCCTGATAGCTCATCTATCCCTGGGATGGCTCTGGCTCTGTCCCTGCTTTGCTGCAGTCCTCACACTTGAGTTGTGTGTGATATTTGTGTGATTCTCACGAGTGACAAATCCTCTGTGTCATGCAGGTCCCTGTGAGGACCTGTGACCTCTCAGTGACACCTCTGGTGTCTCACAGAGGGATGCTGGCAGCACTCAGAGGGCCCTCAGGAACAGCAGGCATCACCCTCCTCTCCAGCAAATCCATATCTCAGGCAGGGATCAGGGGTTTCAGGTCCCAGAATCAGCATTTGCAATGGGAAGGGAGTTAATTAGTCACCTGAAACAGCATTTCTGAATTTCCAGTCCCAATCTGTCAGTGACCAGAGCTGTTGCTGGCCAGCACAGCAGCTGCCAAAAACAAAAATAAAGGAAAAGAACTTTATAAATATGAACACATGCCCATGCATATGAGTGGATGAACAGGAAAAGGGAAGTCACATAAATAAAGAAGCATCTCTACTTGTAGATAAAAAATCATTTGGCTGCATGGGCCAAGATGGTCCTGACTTTGTTTAAAATGACTGTGGCTCCTGGGCTGAGAAAGCTGGGAAGGGCTGATCCCAGGGCAGCACAGGGGCAGCACATCTGGCACTGCACAGCAGGCAGGGCTGCCAGAGGGAAGGACCTGGCATTTGCCAACACATAAAGTGGGATGCTCCCAGTTTGCTCCGTCTGGTGCTGGCAGGGAGGGCAGCAGCTCTGAGTCCTCTGAGCCCCCCCCCAGGCAGTGAGGAGTGCTCTGCCTCTGCAGACACTCACTTGGCCTTGAGTCTCTCTGTGGAGCCCAATCTCCACCAAACACATCCTTTTGGGTGCTCCTGGACTGTGAAAGGGGGGAGCAGAAGGTCCTGGATGTAAACCACAAACCTAAAGTTCTTTAACTTTTCCAAGGCATTTTTTTCCATTTTGGTTTGTTGGCTTGTGTTTCTTTTCAAGCTTATCTGCAGTTTGAGGCTTCTTTCCTTTCTCTGCTTTCCTCCTTTCTCTGCAAACACCCTGGAGGAGGCTCAGTTCCACAAGGAGGAGGGATGAGGTGGCCACCGGGGCTGTGGTTCCCTTGGGAAGGAGCAGTGCTTGGTGCCCAGGCATCACTGGGGCAGGGGACCAGGACCTGCTGCCAGTGACACCTGTGCAGGGACAGCAGGAAAAGGATGCTCAAGGAGTGATTGGGGCTGTGCCAGGGGCACAGGGCAGTGTGACAAGAGGCTCCACCCCAGAGGGGTGAGGAGTTGAGGAGAAGGAGAGGGTGCTGCCTTTGGAAGGGAATGAAGGCTGGAAGTTATCTCATACCTTGGGGTTCTGCCTGTTTCTTGTGGAGAGCACATCTGCCCTCCTCCCTCTGGGCTTCCCATTCCCCCAGTCGCTCCATGCCCTGGTTTTGGCTGGGATGGAGTTAATTTTCTTCTCAGGAGCTGGTACAGTGCTGTGTTTTGGATTTAGCAGGGGAATAGTGTTGATAACACACGGATGTTTTGGCTGTTGCTAAGCAGTGATCACCTTAAACCAAGGACTTCTCAGTCTCCCATGCTCTGCCAGTGAGGAGCTGCACGAGAAGCCAGGAGGGACAGAACAGGTGATCTGCAGTAGCCAAAGGGATATTCCATGCTCTGGAATCTCATTCTCAATGCACAAACTGGGGGCAGTTGTTTGTGAGGGGCTGGGCTGGGCATTGGTCAGTGGGCGCTGAGCACTGGGCATCTCTTGTTTCTCTTGGGTTTTATTTCTCTCCCTCCCTCCTTTTCATGGTTGTTGCTTGTTTCTATTAATATTATTATTTTCAAATATTAAACTGTTCTTATCTCAACCCACAAGGTTCACCTTTCCTCTCTGATTCTCCTCCTCACTGTGGAGAGGGAGAAGAATGAAGCAGCTGCCTGGGACTGGAGTCACTCAACACTCCTGAACCTGCTGGACAGAATTTGAGAGAGAAACTGCAGGAGAGACTACTGAAGCAGTGATACCAACATTTTACAGTTTTTGTGCAAACTTGTGACTGTTCCCACTGAGGGAAAAGCAGGGATGTTGCAGGCTGTGGCTTGGCATCAGCTGCTGGGCTGATGGTCTGGTACCTGCCAGGGTACCTGAGGGACAGCCAGCAGAGGGGAGATTGGCATTTAGGGACACAGACCTGTGCAGAAAGCAAAAGGCTTGTGAGGCAAGAAGGTCTCTGAGAGGTGGATCTGGGGTATTGCAGGGGAGGAACTATAAAAATCAGGGATTTTCATGGCTTGGGTGGGTGTGGGGATCAGAGCCATGGAGGGGCAGGGACATGGAGCTCTCCAGCTGCCATGGACGTGTTCTCCTCCTTCTGCAGGGAGAAGCAGGAGGAGGAGGTGAAGGAAATCTTGATTAGGTGTCACCTTTCTCTCCCCTCTTCATTGCAGCCATGGTGAAATGAAGTATTTTGTTTCTGGAGAAGTTTAACTTCCACTTCCCTACCAGCTTTAAGGGTTTCTTAAAATCCAGTTATCTGTACATGGCTGTAAGTGTCCAGCACTGGGTACCTGTGCAGAAATGTTTTTATGTGATGGTCTTATGTTTGGCCTGAGGCCTGTAAGTTGTCATCCCATCTTAGTCCTAGTAAAAGTGCTTATTAAAAATCAAGGTTGTTAAACCTCTAAATAAACTTTTTTTTTCTTTCTGTCATTGGTGAGTGACAAAATAATTTCTAAGGAGAAGGTTCTTCTGCACTTTTAATGCCCAATTATAAATTCAGCCTCCAGTGGAAATAGACAGGTATTTGGAGATGTGGATAATCAACTGCTCAACAGATCTCTCTGGATCAAAGCCAGCTCTGCAGTGACTCTTACTGCTATCCCACTGTGATCTTTTTAATATTTTGAAAATAAAAATATACCAAACCACGAGAGATCCTGAGGCTGTGATTTCCAGGGCATCCCATAGTGTGAGAAGCCAGCAGCACTAGCACACAGCAGTCCCACAATTTGGGCAGCTGGGGCCAGCACCCAGCAGAGGAGACCTGGGGAGGTTTGTGGATGCTCTGACCACACTCCCAGGTGCCTGAGAGTCCCCTCCTCTGCTGGGGAATCTGCAGTAACCTCTCCTCAAACAGCCAAGAATGTGCCAGGTGCTGTAAGTGCATTTGCATTATGCACTGCTGGTGCCTGAGGCACGAACTGTTCGGCGTTTGTTTATTTATTTAGTTTTTAACAGAGGATGGAGGCTAAATTTTGCTGTATGCTGCCATCTGCTGTGGGCCTCATGTGATTATGAGCATCTCAAATTTGCTCCTGACAGAGATAATGCTGCTTAAAGGGGACCAAATAAATGGCACGTGGAGTTGTATGGAAAAGATCTAAAACTCCCTTCCACCTGACCCTCTATGCAAAATGTCCTTCAAACAGTGAGAAACCTGTAGGAAGGAATTATGATTTACTGGTGATTTTAAGGGCAAATTATTTCCCATAAGTGCTTCATGCTCTGGTGCTTCAAAGCATTCTTACTCATTTCTCTTCTCTTCTTATTTTTCCCTCCCTCCCATCCCTCCCTGTTTTTCCTCTCACCTGAAAGCTCCAGGGGGACCATATTTCTGTCTGGCAGCCTCAAGCAGAGCTCTGATGTGGGTGCCTGAGGCAAGGCCAGGCTCCTGTCTCAGCTGCCAGCCCTGTGCCTGCATTTACCTTGGGTAAATACAATCCACCATTAAGAGGTGAGGAAATCAATAATCTTTTTTTTCCCTCTTGCTCATTGCATTTTACAATTGCATTGCTCAGGCTGGCAGCTACCAAGGCTCTCTTCGGGGAAATGAATTGGTGATGGAGTCAGTTTTCTTTTGATCAGGAAAAAACTGGTCTGGTCCTATTTTGACAACCCATAAGATTGGTGATTTTTTTTTTTTAACCTCTCCCTTGCCAAAAATGATGCAAACTGGTCAAAAACTTACTCATATACCTGGTGTCAATACTGGGACCACAGCCTGCTGTCCTCTGCTGGGGCTGGAGCTCCACCAGCAAGAACACGTGTGGCAAAAGCAACAAAACAAACTTGGAAGCTTCTGCTCATGTTAAACACATCAAAAGAGAGATTAGAGGCAATGATCGAGTGTGCTCTTTCAGTCCAGATAAGAAACACTTCCTTGTACCTTCCCTAAAGTCAAACACACCAGGTAAGCTCCTTTCTTGCTGTGCTTTATGTAATCTGAGGCTCTTGGTGCCCACAGCTCTGATATTGCTTCTCACAGGGCTTTTTTTGTTGGAGGAAATAAATTTGGCCTGCGGATCTTACGCCAGTGCCACACTCACAGAGATGCTGCAGTGTGTGCACCTTTCAGGGCTCAAACTAGGCTGGAACCAGGACCAGCAGGATGCACAGTGGAGCCCTTAGAATGAAAGCTTTCAACCTGCTTTGTTTGGATATTGGAGACGCTCTAAAAAGTGAAGAGCCAGATCTAATTTTTTTCAAGCTTAATGTACAGTTCTTAAATTTGCATTTACAGACTTTGCTTGAATCCTGCCCTAAGGGCAGAGCTGGGCAGATCCTCACCTCTGTGCTGGGATGCACCTGGTGCAGGATGTGCTAAAAGCATGTCAAAAGCAAGTTAAATGCATGTCAGCTCTTAAAAGGCACTTAGGCTTCCTCAGACACCAATCTTAGGCTCTTGTTTTTATGCTTATTTCTTTACAGAAATTTCCTGCTTATTTGTACATCACAGGTGAAAAAAAATTCAGATTGGCCAAAGGAGAGTTCATCCATGTGATATTTCTCAGAATGTCTGGGGAAACTGCATATTGAATAAAAGTCACTTGTAGTTCATCCAAACTTACCAGCTTTGTCTCGTTTTCCTGTCATGGTGACAGGAACAGATGATGAATGGCAAGGGAATTTTTCTTCAAGTGCTGGACATTTCTTGCAAAGCCCAGCATGTGAAGAACATTGGATTAATTCCCTGATAGTCTGTGACATGCTGCTGCAAGGCTGTGCCTACCAGCAGATTGTGTTTCTAAGGTGATACCATGGTTGTAATTTAACCCTGTGTCACACCAGTGATCTGAGTTCACAAACCAGAGGCTTTTTCATCAGCCTCTTTAATAACGTGGCAAATATACACTCCCCTAATATAAAGGTCTTAAACACTCCCAAGGTGTTTGCCATGAAACCCCTAATCAGGATTAGTTAAACCAGAGCTGCCTTCAGCCCCACCTGCTTTGGCAGCCCTCTGTGCCTGCACATGTGATGCTGAAAATTATTTTTGTTGAATAAAGAGGAGAAATCCCAAGGAAAAGGAAAGGTTTGGTAAGCTGCCTTAAAAAAACTTTGAAAAGCTGCTCTTCTGTGCACCAGTTCATTCCAGCTGTAACACTGATAACCAGTTCATCAGTCCCACATCTGTGAATAAAACACAATGTCCATGTCTGTACAAAACACCTCCCACAGCAAAGATCCTAAACCCCCAGCTATATCCACTTGGCTTAATATAAAGAAATATGTTAATATTATAATTATATTTATTTTAAAGCCTCTGGCATGACTGTTAATGGCACATGGAAGGGGAGGAAAATCCAGCAGTAGGGAGTGACTCTTTTATGTGCCAAGGGAGTTGCAGCTGGATGATATAAGGTCCCTTACAAACCAAACCATTCCATCATTCCATGATTTTATATCCTGCCTGTGCATTATTAAGACAGCACAGCAAGGGGTCTAACAGAAATCAGGAGGAGGATTGAAGGAAGATTTGCAGGCTCACTGGGCTGGGTCTACCCATAAGTGGCTGTCATTGATCTGGGGGTCAGTGTGGCTTCTGGCTGGGAAGATTTCAGTAGCTTTCCAAATTTCACACTGGATTTCTCTTGAATACAAAAGCAGACCACAGTGGGTAGTTACCATACAGTCTTTTTATAGAAACAAAAGATTTCAAAAGGAGTTTTCAGGAGTCCTTTCAGAAATGTGAAATAACAACACCGTCAGCTCCAAGAGCAGCACCCTCATCTCCAGACTGCTGATAATACAAAATATCAGCCATGATGGGCTGTGAAAATGTCATGATAACAAGCAATGAACATTAAAACCCCTCTGAAAATGTCTCAGCTACACAAGAGTTCAACATACTTTGTTGTAGTTCTGTCATGCTTCTGTCAGTTGAAATTAATTCCAGTTTGCAATAATGATTCCCTCTTCTTTTTAACAACATGCAGGCTTGGGAAGTGCTGTTTCCATTGCACTGAAAGGTTTTGGTGCAGTGTCCTGTTATATCAAGGTTTGTATCCACAGAACAAAGTGGAGGTTGACAGTTCATGTGGGCTTGCTGTTTTCCCTCAAATTTGACCTGATAAATTGCAGCAAAAATTAAGCTCTGATTCTGCCGGCGTCTTCTTGCAGCAGTGGTGATGCAAATATTGATTTAGAAGCACACAGACTGCATCCAAAACCACATCTCAAGCAGATCACCAGCACCTGATCAGATGATAAGATCAATTTTGGCTGATATTGGAAAGCTCTGACAATATTATCCATTATTCAGCCCATGTCATCCCCAGCAATCAATTCTAAATTGACAGCTTTCACCCCGGGATTTTTACAAAGGCCAAGAGTCAAACAATCAGGCATTTTCCAGCCTAAAACCAGCTGAGACTGTTGTATTAAAATGGAAATCAGGAAACCACAGCAGCATTTCAGATATTTTGTCCTTTGTCTGGCTGGCATCAGTCCATCCCCACACTGATGTCACTAAGAGGCACAAAGAGTGTGGGATTATATTGTTCCACCAGCAGAAAAAAGGAGGGAAAGGAGGGCATAAAGAAGCTCCTCTTCCACTTAAGTTCAGTAATCTCAGAATTTTACAGTCAAGTGACAACCTGTTGCTCATCTCAGAGCTATTTACTTCAGGAAAACACCTAAGAATTCGATTTTTAGGAACTTTGTTCACAGTGACATGACAATATATTTGAACTGAGAGATTATTTCTTCCAAGAGTTGAACATACTTGTCAAAAGTGCCAACCTTCTGCTTCCTCCTTGCTTTTGGATCCAAAGGAAGCTGCTGCTGCCTGTGCAACAGAGCATGGAGCTCTTATGGACCTATATGAATATTTTCAGGAAAAAGGGTATTTTTGTAGCTTGGTTCTTGGAAGGTAAGTACTAAAATAGCAGTGAGCAACCTGATCTAAAGTTGTTCTGAGTCTTTTTCTGCAAAACTCGTGGTGACAGCATTCAGGGTTATCAGTCTTAGCTTTTTTCCTCTGTGTAAAGTTTGTAGCTGACAGTAAACACACATGCTGATCATCCACCATCCATCTGCTTCTCCCACCCAAAACGGGCTGAACGTGCAACAGTTTGCATCAAGTGCAGTGCCAGTAACAAGAGGAAATGGTAAAAGATGCTTTGTGAAGGTCCAGAGCTCAGAGCAGGTGACCAGAAGAATGGGCTGGATCCTTCTGTGGGGCTGGAGTGTCATGTGGGTTTTCAGGAGCCCAGAGCATAGCCACTCTCCTCAGGTCTGCAATTCTTCTCTCTGGGAAAAAAAAACAAAAACAAAAACAAAACAAAAACAAAAAAACCCCATTTATGCATCTGTTGCAAATGGTGGTGTTGCCACCTGTTGAACTCTGAAAGGGTTTTCCCACTGCACTCCAGTCACCAAGGGAACTGAGGGGCTGCTGGAGCCAATCCTGCCAGCAGGATCATAGAAACATGGAATGGTGTGGGTTGGAAGAAACCTCAAAGATTGTCTACATCTAAAGATCTAACTACACACCCACAACCCCGGTGCTGTCACTCAATTTTGGAAGCTTGTTCCATGGCCTCAAGTCAAATGTAATACTTGCTTGAGGGTCAGTGCCTTTTAGCACAGAAAGCCTGAAATTCTCAGCCGCCAGGATTCCAACACCATTCCACCCCCTGCCATGGGCAGGAACACCTTCCACCATCTCAGATTGCTCCAAGCCCCAATGTCCAACCTGGCTGGAACAGGGATCCAGGGGAAGTCACAGATTCCCTGGAAAGCCTGTGCCAGGCCCTCTCCACTCTCACAAGGAAGATTTTCTTCCTAACATCTGATTTAAATCTACTTTCTCTTGGTTTGAAGCCATTCCCCCTCATCCTTTCCCTCCAGGTCCTTGTCAAGACTCTCTCCATCTTTCCTGCAGGCTCCTTCAGGCACTGCAAGGCTGCAATGAGGTCACCCCAAAGCTTCTCTGCTCCAGGTTGATCTGGGCTATGCCCCAGTACAGCTCTGCCAGGTACAAGCCATCCCCTTGGCCCCACTTCCAAAGGCACACGAGTTCTGAGGTCTTTAGGTTTGCTTCAAAGTCCTTAAAAAGTGTCCATGTTTCCATGCTGCACCTGAAAATCCTTTCTAAGGGGATAAACTAAGGAATTAATGTTTACATCTGAAGGATGTCCCTCTGAAAAACTCCAGTATTTTAGCGTTTGGCTCAACAAAGATTTTGCTCTACTTTTCTTTCTCCCTTGATCACTTTATAACGGAGATCTGTGATTTCATGTCATATGAGCCTTTCATTTGAAATGTTTATATATGTAAATAAATCAGAATGATATATTGAGGGGGAAGAAAATCAAGTCACATTACTTGAAATCAAGTCATAGTACAGGTCTTGAAGATTCAGAAATATCCTGTTTTCCTGTTTCCTTTGAGTGACAGATAGGCTTGTGATAGCATAAATCTTCACGTGCAATATAAGTTGTGCAAACAGTGTGTGTCATACAGTATTCAGGCGTGGGCTGAGCTGAAATTGCACACATCACCTTATTTTGGGCATTTGCTTGTCTGTGAATGTTTGATGTTGGCAGTTTGGTTTGAGGAGGAAGTCTCACATATTCCACAAATGAGATAGTGACAGGGGTGGTTCCAGCATGTGCCTGCATGGCTGGATTGCTGGTGCTGGAATGGCATCATTGCTATCCCTGCCTTCTCTCCTTCCAGCAAGCTGGGTGTGAGAACAGCAGCTCTGTCTGTGAGGGCAAGGCTGGAGCAGGATGGGGTGCACACTCTGGGGTTTAGGGTTGGCTTTGCCACAAAAACAGGAAAATCACAATTAAAAGCCTGTGCACACCTCTCTACCTGGGTCTGCATGTCCAGAATCCTCCCAGGGCACTGGAGGAAGGTTCTCCTGCCTTACTCTTGCCCTTTCTAGTGCCATTTGAGGTGTCTTAGTGCACTTGGCACCCCCTGAGCCTTTGCAGAGTATCTGAGCCATCCCCATGGGGGTGGATGGTGGAAGCAACCCAGGCTGAGCTGCAGATCCTTGCCTTCTACCTGTGAGCCGGGCAGGACAGCCTGAGATCTCTGAAATGGCTCTGGGTGACCCTGCTTAGGCAGTGGAGCCCACCTGGGAGTCTCACCTGGAGCACAGTGCCTGTCTGTGCTCAGCTGAGTGAACCCAGCACCTCTCTGGGTGCCAGTGTCAGTGTCACCTCAGTGTCAGCACTGGAGAGGTCTCCTGTGACTGGGCCATCCTTGGGTCAGGTGAAGGTGGCTGCAATGTCCCCTCACTTCCCTGTCTCTGCTCTCCTCTCTTTCCAGCCAACACTGTGTTCCCTCTCCAATTTCTTTGGCCCACTCAGCTTCCACTCCCCAGGCTTCTCTGTGGCAGCCCCACAGCTCCAAATGAAGTCACAAAATCAACAGCAGGTTAACTGTTGGAAGGCAGCTCTAAGATCAGCTCATCCCAACCTCTCCTACCATAGGCAGAGACATCTCCCACTATCCCAGGCTGCTCCAGGCCTTATCCAGCCTTGCTTTGAACACTGCCAGGGATGAGGTATCCACAGCCTTCCTGGGTAGCCTGTGCCAGGGCCTCACCATCCTCACAGTAAAGAATTTCTTCCTGTCTAACCTAAATTTCCCCTCTTTCAGTATGTACCCATCAATCCTTGTCCTGTCAGTACAGTTCCTGACAGCGTCCTGCTCCATCTTCCCTGCAGCCTCTCCAGACTCTGGAAGGTGCTCTGAGGTCTCCACACAACCTTCTCTTCTCCAGCTGAACAGCCACAAATTTTCCCAGCCTGTCTTATTTGTGAAGGTGCTCCAGTCCTCTTGTCAACTTTGTGTCCCTTCTCTGGACTTGCTCCAACACTTCCACATCCTTCCTGTATTGGTGGCACCCGATCTGTACACAGTGTATTTATGATCTCTTTCCTGGACCCCCATCCCCTAACACAGCCCTTCCACACCTCCCTGCCCCCTGGCCTGCTCCAGTCCCCCTCCCTTGTGATTCCCACCCCTCTGGATGTGCTGTCCTCTCCTCTCTACCCCTGTGGGGTGACCCCAAACCCCTGACTAAACCCCTGCACCCTGCTCTGCCTGGGGGCCCATCCCAATCCCCAAACACCTCCTGAAATTTCACATGTCCAGCTCAGCTCTGACAGATATGGGCTAAACCAGGAGGAGCAAAGGGACAACCAGAGGTGGAGGAACAGGCAATCCCAGACCTCCATCTGCTCGTGGATCCAGTCCAGGAAGGAGGTGATTCGGCTGTAGACACCCGGCTTGTTCTTCTCTGCACAGCCCACTCCAAAGCTGGTGGTCCCCACCAGCTTCCAGATGCTCATATCTTCACAGGCTAAAGGCCCCCCACTATCTCCCTGAGGGGAAAAAGAATTAAAACAAATGTCAGTGTGCCAGAAAAGGAGGGAAATTTCTGTTTGGGGAGGCAGGGGGAGAGACATGGTCCAGTAATTCAAAATCTCTTGTTTCTGCTCTGTTCTGGGTCCTGGGAAAAGCACATTGCAGCAGGACTTGGAGACTTTTGAGATGTGTATGTGACCATATTTCTCTTTCCCTGGCTCCTGGCTATTGAGTTGAGCTGAGCCCAAGCTTGCAACACCAAGCTCTCATCTGGCCTCCTTCCCTGCCTGCTCCTGACTGCTTTTCCAGCCCTTCCCAGACACTTTGCTACACAGATTCAACTCAATGGAATCACATCCGAGTACTGAAAACTCCCCATTTCTTTTTTGCTGGGGCAGTTACCTGCCCAACAATAATCAGAGCCAGCACAACAACTGGGAAAAAGGGAATTTGGAGCAAGCCTGTCCCACTGGCGAGCAGAGCTCCTGCTGTCACGTGGAGCTGTGTGCTGAGCACGCTGCCTTTGGGCAGGTCACCCAGGCAGAGCTGGTGCCAAGGGCCTTTTCTGGGGGGGTTGTGTGCAAAAAGGGGATGAAATGCAGATATAGGCACCCACTGCCTTTGCTTATTTTTGTCCCAGGTGTGATTGGGTTGGAGCAAATCCAGAAACATGAAGTTCGCAGAATCATATGGAGGTTTGGTTGGAAGAGATGTTGAAGTCCATGTAGATCCAAGCTCACTGCTTGGAACAGGGACACCTTCCACTAGGAATTCCTCCCCAGCCCTCTTTGGCTGCATTTCATCACGGGTTTTCTGCACTTTGCAGGTCTTGGAGCTGCTCACAGTGCAGGGAAGTGCAATTCAGTGCAGTGCAGAGGTCACATCCAAGGCAGAGAAAGGATGGCACTGTGCTGCAGCACATGCAGCAAAATATGTCTTGAGCAATTTTGGCTTCAGAAGAATCAGATAAGGTCCAGAGAAGAAGTATAAAAAGGAAATTGTAACGTGTGAATGCACACGGTCAGTGATTGATAATCGTGGTAAGCAGAATAAATGGCACGAACCCAAATGTTTGCCCAAGAAAAGCCTGGGAGTGCCTTCTGATAGCTTATCACTCATGTTTTTCCATTTCCAATGAGCACAGTTGCAGTTTGGAAACTTCCATACCTGGCAGGTGTCCACCCCTCCCTTTAGGAAACCAGCACAAAGCATGGAAGAAGTTATGATCCCACCGTAGACATCCCTGTGATTGCAAATTGCATTGGAAATCAGAGGAACACCTGCATAATTCATGGTGTCAGATGTGTCACCTGTTAGAAGAAAACAGAAAAAACAGAAAAAAACCCTTCCTGTCCTTGAAAATAATCTCCATTTATAAACAGAGAATGTTTTATATACAAAGAATTGGCAAGGAACTATGAAAGAAACGTGGTTCAATGACAAGACAAAACTAAGGCAACTTGGTGTCTCATCACTTACAGAATACAGCAATTATCTCCTCTGTAGAGATGTGGATTATCACAGTGTATCAAATAACAATAAAACCTGGACATTGTGTGTTTCCACTTCAAACTAGACAATTAATGACACTAATGAACTAAAAAACTCGTTGAACATTGTGTTCAATGCTAGTGCCAAAACCCGTTCTGAATTTATCGCCTGCTCTGTTAGTCAACAAATCATCTGATTGACTTTATAAATATTTATTTTATTTCATTCAGAGCCTGAATGGATCCTTTCTACAAATGGGAGTATTTGCACACTGCCTATTGTCAGTTTAGGGCTGTTTGTTTGGTTTTTTTTTTTAATGTGGCAAACCTTGCTTTCATTTTCTCCCCACCTTTGGCTGTTATCTGTGGCTCAGGTAACGTTCTGTTCTTGTTCTCTGAACAACAGGAGCACATTCAGTGACATGAATGAAGAGTGATAAAAAACAATTGCCTGACAATTCACCCATTTTAACTTGAAGGTGGTTCAGTTTATATTATTGATTAACATGACCCATGAGTCATGGTAAAAAAGAAAAAAATCCCTTTTCTCTTTGATGTTGTTTTATCCAATTTCTACATCACCCAGCCTGCCTTAAAATACACATATGCTTTCCCTTAAAAAACTGAATGGTAAATTCTTGCATTCATCCTGTGCTTCCTAAAGGAGTTGTAAAGGGCACAGTCTGTTTACTGAGGCTGAGTACAACGCTGGGGACATTTTATATGTGTAATTTTCAACTGTTTTCAGAGGATACCCATCCATTCCTTGTGATAAGAGTTTCCACAGTGCTTTTGCAGGTCACTTTGTGCATAAAGTTTAGTAATATGTCTTCTTTCCCCCTCTAGATATTCCAGAAAATTTAGTGTTAAACAGTGGTCCAACCAAATCCTGCATTTACTGTATGTAAGATGTGTGCATGTAGTGAAAACATCAATTTAAAATACCTCCTTCCACAGTTGCTCCCCATCCTGATACCCAACACATTTTCCCTGCTGGGAAATGTTCACCAAAATTGGGCAGACAGATCGGTTCAATGTGACCTATAAAAAAAAAATAATTAAAAAATCAAAATGTAGCAAAAAAAAAAGTTTATATGCCTCAGAAAAACTTGAAGATTTGGCTTGCAGTGAACTTGTGATGAACACCACCCACTCCCCACATAAATAGCCTGGAGTTTTCTGCGAGTTTTTTGTCTTGTGGGCAACACTGAGGGTTTGAGACAACACCCACGGCAGCCCCAGTGAGTTTTGGGTATGGAGCAACACAAGGAGATGTCAGCAGGTCAATAAATTCAAGAATGGGAAAACAAGACATGCAGCTGAAGGGCAAATCAGAGGCCCCAGGGCTG
>VWYP01017986.1:0-13554 GCA_013400435.1 Pycnonotus jocosus | reverse complement strand
TTTAGAAAACAACTGTCTAGATGTGTCAAAGAGCACCAGCTCCCCTCTGCAGTCAGCTCACAGTGATTAGGAGATATTGGCAGGTGAGCATTTCAATTCATACAATATTATTACATATTATTTCAACTCATTGTATCAACTGCAGGTAGCATCCTATCAAGAAAATAAATGCAGTTTCAATTTAAATCATCATTATATTCAAATTGCCTTCTCTTCTGTTTGAAATTCAAGCTTGATTTTCAGCTTTGGACACTTCTGGATCCCCCAGCACTCACAGAAAGGACATGATAAAAATCTCTGTGACCTCCAAGCAGAGTGAGGCAAGGTGTTTATTTTAGATAGGAAGAATATTTAGAAAGAATAAAGTTAATGTTTGCCTATTAATAAAGGCCTGCAGTAAATCAATACCAGAGTGGACTGGGAACATTTTGCAGCACGTTGTTGCTGTCCATGCCTGGATATGGAGCACAGAGGAGGTCGAGGCTGGGGCTGGGGGGTTTCTGCTGGTGTTGTGTGAACAGGGGTGTTCTAGCTGGGAAGGTGAGAAAGTGAAAGCTCACAGAGATAAATTACCATTGAGAGCAAGAGGTGCTGCCAGTTTCATCAGTGCTATATCATTCCCCATAGTCTTGGGTTTGTAATTCCGATGGTAAATGATTTTTTCCACTGAGTGTGGATGAACCTGGGTGTTCTGCTTAGTCACAAAACCGACCTGGACACTCCAGGAGCTCGGCAAGTCAAGGCTGGAACAGAGAGGTAGGAGAGAGGGTCAAACCTCCAGGAAAACCCTCAGGTTTTTCTAATTGTCCCCTGAGCTTCTGGAACTCATAAAGCTCTGCAGGTAAATAACTCCAGTCTGCTGTACTGGCTTACCTCTCTATTCATAATGGCTATGTTTTGGCATCTAATTTTTAAAAATGCAAAAGGGGTGACTAATCTTAGTAAGACACTGGGTCACTGGTACATTATCAGTGCAATTATACATATCTTACTACAAATATATGAGAGTTTCTCATCAGCCCAGCTGTCTGTGCTCCTCTGAGACCCCACAGCTGCTGCCTGGCACACCTGCACTCAGCCAGACCCCAGCAGCACTTGTGGCAAGGCATTTTTAAGGAGTAACTTCCCTTCTAGAAGAAGAAGAAGTAACTTCCCTCTCTGCCCCAGTTCATGAGCTAGCACATCCTTCAGCCTCCAGCACATGAGCAGCTCCTCTCCTTTTGGCCTCACTCCCCTGGTAAAAGGCTCCAGGGATGTGGGTTGGGTTGCCAGCTCCCATCCCTATCATCCTTCAAACACCTCACAACCCCCCGGGCTGAGGGGGAACAAAGTCAAGGACGAAGGTCCTAAAATGCTGAATTCTTAAGTTATTATTTTTATGGCAACACAAGTTCTAAATAGGAACCATGAGTGAGGGTTGTCTGTCCCATCTCTTCTCTGTACTGGGTATAGAAGCATCCTACAAAAACTTACTCAGAAGGCATCCATATTGTAGGTGCTTAAAAGTGGTCAGACAAATCCCATTTTAGCTGTCTAAATGTCTTTGGTGAAAGTGGTCTGGAGTTTGTAAGAACAAGAAGTGCTCCTGCCCTGTTAGCATCAAACAAGACTGCAAAACCAGACAGCTCATTATAAATTTGTTTGTGATTACACGAAAAAGAACAGTTTAAATAATTATTTAACATCTATTTACAGCTTGAAGACCCCTTCAGCTGCATAAAAAGGAGCAATGAGTAAGTGGCAAAGGGCACAAAGCACAGTGCAAGTGACTAATAATCACTGATTGATCCTGTCAAGTTGAAAAGAATTCTGTACTTTATTTTTCCAGCTCCAGGGGATCAGAGAAGCCAAATGCAAATTCTGTACATGCAATTTACACAAATTGAAGCTTGGAGTACCTAAAATCTAGCACTTAAATCTTGTTTTAAGATGTTTTCCCAGGGAGCTGAGAGTGGCCAGAACATCTGGAAACTTGGATCATGGGTTTGGACCACTTGGGAAAGCTTTTTTTTCAATAAAGACTCATGCAAAAAGAGAGAGGAGTGGCTTAAATGTTATGATGCATTTTAGCGGCTACCTAAAACCAGAGGCCAGACAAAATTAAGGGAATAAAAAGCAGTTACATTTATTGAAGGGCCTTCAGGTACGTTTCTGGCAGACAAAGCTCCCCAGGGGCTACACCCAAAATGGACAATGGGTCACAGATTTTCAGACTTTTATAAGTTTGGTCCATTTGCATGTTGGAGGTTAATCTTCCAATTACAGCTTCAGGTAATTAAGTAATTTANAAAGAATTACAGGGTTACAAATGTATGGAAAACATAAAAGCTGAGACCCTACAGCACCAGTCCCAGATGAGACAGAATGCTCTGCAGGACATTTCTAAGAGCAGGGACACANCAACTCACTTTTGTTTACATTTCTGGGGGCCTGGGACAGTGAGGTATCCTTGATTCCCAGGCCTGGAGAGGAATCGTGTTGTCTGACCAAAATGGGGAAGCAGCAGCTCACACTCTATATGGAGTTTAGAGCTATACACTGAAGAATTACAGGGTTACAAATGTATGGAAAACATAAAAGCTGAGACCCTACAGCACCAGTCCCAGATGAGGCAGAGTGCCCTGCAGGACATTTCTAAGAACAGGGACACAGAGTCTCTGCAGCCCCTTGACATAACACCCAGGGTCTGGCCTTGGCAGGACAGACCATAGAGTCCCCTGCCCAGCCTGAGAGAGAGAACTCCCCAATGGTGCTCTGTATACCATGGTTTGCTCTGGTTTCCCCCCTCCCCAATGCCCCTGGCCCTTGGGTTTCTCCTTTCCTGTGTGCCTCCATTGGTTTTGGAACCCAATGACCAGCCCTGTTTTCCCTGTAGGACACTGACCTCACCTGCCCTTTGCTCTGCCCCCATACATCAAGGTCTTTGGCTGCTGATCCTCATATTTAAGCTTGAGACTGGCACATGTTCACCCCTTTTTGCTCTGGATTCCCCTTTGGCTCCTGGACATAAACCTGGCTGGAACTGATCTGGTGCCAAGGCCTTCTGCCTCTCCTTTCTGAGCTGGCCACATGCCGTGTGTGGATGCGTGAGCTTGACTGCTCTGCCTGAGTTTCCCTAAGAGAGGCTTATTTTTATCTTCCCACCAGAGAGGCTGATTGGGGTCTAGGCCCCAGCTCCACTCCTAAAAACCACAACACCACACGGAGGGTATTTGTGCACTCACTCATAGACGCAGTGGGCGGCCGTGAGGATCCAGCGCGGGGTGATGACGGAGCCCCCGCACAGGTGGTGGCCCTGGAACTGCAGGCTGACCTGCCAGGGCCACTGCCGTGGGGACGACGCGTTGCCCCCCACGATCCGCGGTCTGTAGCTGGCCCGGGTCCCGCATGCTGCCAGGAAGAAAAGGTTACAGTTTGTGTGAGGGTTTTACATCGTAACCAGGCAGAAACACCATTTCATGTAGCAGTTTCACCTTTGCCAATTCCCACCTCCCCAATTCAGTGCAGTGGTTTGAGTGAACATGGGCATGATTTTCTGGGTCTGAGAGAATTTAGCTTGCTAGCAGCTGCTAACTTTTTCCCAAGGGAAAAGCTGTCGACAAAGTTTCTTCTCCAAACAGTCTTGGCAAACCAACTACCTTTCCTCAAAACAATTTTCTTCAAGTGGCGTTTTGCCGTTTCTCTAGTCTAACCAATAGGATTGGGGAGGTGTTGTTCCTATTCACCAATCATGTTAAGTCTGTATCAAAACACCTTATAAAAGGTAGTAAGAATTAGACAACAAAGCCTTCTGTTTTATATGATCTTTGCCTTCTGATATATTTGGAGTCTCTCATCTTTCATGTCCTACAGCAACAAGTGTCTCCTAGAATTATTTACTCTTTTTTTTTCCTGCTGTGAGGTAGGATTAGGAGAAAAGCAAAGCAGGCTCAAACATTAAAGGTATAAAGATGGATTTATTAACAAACACTAAAAGAAGAGAATGAAAATAAAAATGAAACCTTCAAAACACTTCTCCCTCCCCACAAACTGTTTGCTTTCCTGCTAACAACATAAAGAGACAAAGCCTGGAACTCTTGGTCAGTTTACCACCTGTAAAATAGTCTTTCATCAGTTCCTTTAAAGAGAGAAATCTCTTTTAGTCTGGAATTTCCCCACTGATAACACAGAACAGTTTTCTTATGGGTTTTAATTCCCACAAAAAACAACCACCCAGGAATCTGCTTTTGTGAAGTCCCTCCCACTGGCAGCTTTCCTGCAAGCTGCATATGGGTCATGGACACAACTAGGGTGTGTTTCCAGAGAGGAAAGACAGCCCTGGTTTGGGTCATGTTCAGCCCCTCTTCTCCCACCCTTGCTGAGGGTGGGATGTCTCTGCAGCTGGGGCATCCCCACCCCATCCCCATGGCCACATCCCAGAGGTTTCTCCTCCTCCTTCCCATCTCTACAGATCATTCATGGTCTGGGGGCTGTGGGGTCCACGTCTCTCCCTTCCTTGCAGGTGCAGTGCTCAGCTGAGCTGTAAAACCCCCCTGCTCTGCCCTCCTTCATCCTCAGGGTCCCACACAGGCAGGCTCAAGCATCTCCTCTCCCTTCATGATGACTTTGCTGTTGCATTTTGATTTTTCATATCCCAGTCTGGAAACTAGGTGGCATGGAGAGGTGTGGGATGAAAACTTAATTAAGGCTGAATTTCCCTTTTCCTGCCAAGATGCCAAAGACTTGGAATTACAGTGTGAGTCCATGGACTCAACACACGGTCCTTAAATACACACTTCCTACTGGGATTCTCACTGAAATATTCCTGCTATCTGATGCTCCCAGTCTGCCCTCCCAGCCTATTTTTACTTTCTGAAATACTTTGAAATTTTACATAAAAAATATCATTTTTCTCTGGTGTGATAAACTGATAGTATAATATGCCCTGAGTACACCGTTGCCCCCAACTCTTGCCATGCAGTGGATAAAGAAGGATAGTTCCTGCTTTAATTTTCACTTTGTCTGATTCTTACCCAAACACTTTAGGATGATCACATTGCCAGAAGTGCACTCCTCCCTGAGATGAGAAGACAGTGCAGCATTAGTCCCAATTCACAAACGCCTTGGTTTTTTTCAACATTATATAATTTTCCTGTGCACATAAATATGAGTAACTCATATATTGGAAGAGAGAAAAAAGAATGAACTCATCCAGTCTAATCAGGGCTTTTAACTGAGACACTGAAGTGGGGAGCTTGGCCACCCTCAGGAGGCTGCAGACCATCTGCTGCCCTGCTGAAGAGGGGGTCACTCTTCCATGAGGGAAGGCTCATCAGCAGGTCTGAAGTCTCCTTGAATCCATTGCTCCCTTCTCACTGGAAGGTAACTAAGAAAAACCAGCATTCATTAGGAGGAATAAATGGACCATCAAGGGTTCATAAGCCCACTGGGAAACATGTGAGGATCTACAAAGTGAAACAAACTGCTTCATAATGGAAAAACAGAAGTGCCTGGTGCCTATCCATTTGCAAAAATGGCATCATGGGACAAATTGGTCATTTGAAAGCCTTTGTTGATTTTAATGGGTCTTGGATCAGACTCTTAGTTCATATTCCAGCAAGGCTGCTGCTGAACCTCAGTCTAGCATGTGTAACACCACCGAACACTTACAAAGTACTACATGCCTGAAAATACAGCAGCCATCCCAAACTATCAATAATTCCCCTTCTCTTGATTTCTCTCTCCCTGAAGCAGCTGAGGCATACCTGAGGTTGGTGGCATTGTGCAGGGATGTCACTTGATCAGCTGAGAACCAGTGGCTGAGGGACACGAAATGTCTTTGGAACTGTTTTTCGACTGCAGCCACGGGCAGGTGACCCGAACTGACATAACTGCAAATAAACCATAAACACAGCTTCCCCAGACAGCATTGCAGCAATCTGCTTAAATAATTCACCAGATCTGCTAATGAAAACCACAATCATCAGATTCTGGCATTTGATAAAAGCAATTCTATCCTCTCCCTATGCTCCTCACCACGTGCATGTATTTTTGACATAATCATGTGTGGAAGCCACGCATGCTGAGATGCATTTAACTGGCAGAGAAAGTAAATTTTCATTGTAATATTACAATGAATCTTTTAATTGTAAGTGGTTGGCACATTTCCTCAGGCACTAACAAGCTCATTGTCTCATTTTTCTAGAGTTTTGTTTTGCGGCAGGGAAGATGAATAATTTTTAATTTTGTTCTCCTCTTCTTTGTTGAAAAATTGAGATGTATTTTATTCTAAAGGCAACAAGAATTTATTCAAAGAAGCTTTTTACTGCTAACTATAACAGAAATCAGAATGATGCCATGGTAAGAAATATCATGCTAAATCACGACTTCAAATCTTTCTCAATTTTGTGTACGTTTGTGAAAGAAATGGTACTTTTTCAGGAATGGGATCAATCCAGGAAGAACTGCCTTGCCTCGTTCTTCTCTAATTACAAGGTGGACCTTAAATCCTATCAGATGTCGTGACATGAATTGTATGTATAGTTTACCTACAGAGGAAGTAAAAGAAGTGGAAAATGCTTGTATGTTTTTAGTGCCTCTCTGAAAGGCTGTTAGAGTGACAAATAGGATTTGGGCACCTCCATCACACAGGGAAGGTTCAGCCAAGCCATTATATTTAGCCATCATGCAGGATTTATAGCAGTAATAAAAGGCATTTTGCCATGTACAAATACTCAGAACTATTACCCACATCATCTCAAATCTCCTCAATTATATCACTCACAAAAGTGCATTGTTCAGTCATTTTTAAGGCACAAACCAACACAAGGTTTTGTTAGAAACACTGAAAGCCCCAGAGTTTGTTCAAAATGCCAGATAAAGTTGCTGGGAGTTGGTGTGCATACCTTGAGAAGCCCAGGTGTTTGCAGGTGGTGTTCCCATACTCTGCCCTCCAGTCGTCGGAGCAGACCGTCCGCCAGGACCCAAAGGTGAACACTTGCAGCACTGCCCTCTTCCCACTCAGCCTGACTTTGAGATTCAGGACAAGAAAAGCCTCAGTGAGCTGTGGGGATGGACATCAGGCACACCACAGTGCCAAGGCACCACTGTGCTGTCTGTTTTCTGGCTCACTGAGTTTTTCGTCTTTTTCATCATTTGGATTCTTTGACTGAATTTTTCCGTGCTTTATTTTTTTCCCCTTCCCATTAGAGAAGGGAACTAAGGTACTCTGACCAGAGAAAAAGAAATTTGCTCATGGGAATGTCAGCTGTAATACAGGTGGTGAAGGCTGCCTGGCTCTCCAGTGAGCTCTAAGCAAGTCTTGCTGATTGCAGTGAGCTGGAGCTGCAGATGCTTTGCCCTGAGGAAAGCCATGGTCAGGGTAAGGGATGGAAGGTGGTGGGCACCTCCTGCGTCAGAGAGGTGGATGCACTTGTGCCCTTGGACCTGGGAAAGGGCACATCTGTGTGGTGTTTCCAGGGAGAAGGGAGGCCATGCATGTGGTCGCTGCTGAACAGGGCTTTCCAACACAAGCACATAATTCCAGTGTTATGGAATTGCAAAGGAGCAGGAAAAGCAGAGGTATTGCCACTGGCTCCGCAGAGGCCTCAAGCCTCCCTGGGGAAAACTCTCAAAAATGCTGAACTCTCCAAATTGTGCAAAACTCTGCAAATTGTGCAGGGTTAGCTGGGGCCAAAAGTTCATGGTTCTTGCCATTCCTCCTATTGCACAGATGGAAAGCTGTGCTGCCTCCTTACCTGTAGGTACAGGAGCCAGGATTACCAGGACACTGAGCTAAAACCCAGTTATTCTGTTTATTAATATTAGAATCCTTTCCCTCCAGTGGCTGTGAACACCACTTTCCCTAGCACAGGACAGGGAAGCACCATTTAAAACATCCCTGTGACTCCCAAAAACTACCACAGAGAGAAATTCAGAAAGGAATTATAAATTTCACATGTGAAGCAGCAAACTCTGCAGCACTGAATGCACAAAAGGCTGATTTCTTCCATTCCCACATCCTTTAAGGTAACACCAGGCTTTTGTAATCTTCAAAACTGACACAGCACAACGGTGTGCCAGTGAATACAGAGCTCTGTATTTACACACCAAAAGGCAGTGGGGTTACACCTTGCAGGCAGAGGAAATGTGAGCAGTCAAAAAAAAGCATCTGGGCGTCTAATGGAGAAAATGATCAAAAATGGCAGTAACAATGTTCAGCAATCATCACATTTCTCTAAAAAGCAGTTTGATCTGTCATAAACTAAATCAGTAAATCAGTACCTCAGAGAGATTGTTCATCTGAAGCGGTGATTTAAATATTCCATTGGTCTCTGTCTTTCTGGTCTCACCCAAACTCTTTACAACAAACATTCCTTGATAGCTTGCCAGTTCTACAGGAGGAGGTAGGAGGGATTTATAATCAAAATGAAATTACCACATCTGTACTCGTCCTCCCCTTCTTTACAGTTGAAGACACCATTGCACCTGGCTGATTTCTGGATACACTTAAGGGATGATCGACAGCGAAACTTCCCAATGCAGTTGTACTGGACTAAAAGGAATGAAAGGACACAGGGCAATGAAAACACACTTGGATTTCAATTTAACAGTCTCCATTCCATTATCTGTCCAGATTTCAGTCTTGCTAAGGAAAAGCCTGCTCCTGTCCTCCAGGAACCTTTGAAATACAACCTGGAGGTTGCTACATGGGGCTGCTAAATCTCATTTATTAGTAATGACTCGTGGGAGGAGTCAGCCTTGCTGTGTGTGCTGACTCCTTCCCAGCTCCCTCTACACAGTTTAGGTTTCACTCGAGGGTGAGTTCCTGCCTGGTGCCTCAGACCCTGAGCAGCAAATTAGGGAGACCCCTGGAAAACAAATCCAGTGCTTGCTGTTTCCAAGGGGATCCCTCAAGCTCCCATGAGCTGATCCCCATTCCAGGTGTGGAGTCACATCAACATATCTGACCCCTGGATCTGGGCAGGTCACACTTCACAGCCACAATTAAACTCACTCTGCATTTCCTTTTCCTTTGTAGAAGTTGTTTTTGATAGGGGAAAGTTCTTGAATTCTTTGAAAGCGAACTTGGAGAAGTGAATTACAAGACAAAAATACGGTGTGGGCTATCCACAGGGGGTTTTTTAACCCCCAGTCTCTAAACTCAGCTCCTTGCTTGAGGGGAGCTGACAAAATTTTACTAGAGAAAGGTTTCCTGAAGCTGCAGGTTCTCCAGTGTTGTAAATATTACACCAATCCTCTCAGGAGTGCCAGACCTATTTTATCCTTACATGTAAATAAAATTTAAAGCCATCACATCAACAAGATTTTTTACTTCCTCAAACAAGCCACAGTAGCAGTTCAATTCCATTCTCAGTAAAAGGCTCATGAAAAATTAAGCATTTGAATGGTTAAGTGAGAACTTAATGAATAACTAAGGGTACTCACCACCCAGGCCAATGGCAACTGCTAGGATTACTGCAAGGAATAAACCACAGGCATATGGGAAGTACTTTAAGGAGACAAGAGCATGGCACATTGAAGGTGGTTCAATATCTCCTGGAAAACAAATAGAGAGAAAGCTTCTGTGAGGTTAAATCAGCTGAGTTAGCAATGAAAAAGATTTATCTAACATTAAAGTAGATGGCATCCATAACTCCTGGATATACTTTGTGAGCTGACCTCACCTGAAGGGATTTGGATTTGCTCTTTCAAGGAATGAGAAGGTTCCAAGTGCTTTGGGGCTGCTGGTGTTCTCAGACATCCCTTGAGCATCTGCCTTGGGAGGGTCTGAATTGTGCCCCTGCAGAGCACCTGGCCTGTCCTCAATGCAATCAACAATGTGAGCTCCAAATTTTCATTTTCATGGGCTAACATCACACTTGGGAGCTTCTCAAGTGCATGAGCACTTCTGCTGAAAACTTGAGTCCTGAGATAAAAGTGAAATTCAGACCTGTTCTGTCTGTGTAATCAAACCTGTGTGCAGCTCATAAATAGAAGTTCAAGACAAGGAAGAGGAAAGTCACTGGTCCCTTTGGGACTTGGAAGCAAGGTTAACTGAAAATTACTGAAAGCTAAATTTGTGAAAAAAGCAGAATCCTCTAACTAAAAAACAGTCTAAAAAACTGTGAAAAAGTGATCCATTCAAAGTTTTGCTATAAAGGCAAGAAGAGAACTGAGTGATGGGGGGGAGGCTGAATCTTGAGTTTTCAAGTACAAAAGGATGCATCTAAAGTTAAACTATACATTAGCAGTTATTGCTGGATACATTTCATGAGCTGGACCTGTTTACCAATCACTGACCTCCAGAGCTGACCTCTGCTCAGTGATGTTGCCAGTCTGGAAGACAACGAGAGATTCTGCTGAAAATAATGAGTGGTTCACTTGTCTCAAATGTATTCTGATATACAAAGGGCAAACTGTGGGGAAATAGCAAGCACAGCTGGGTCACTGGTGCACACAGGAACTGGCAGAGCCTTGTCTCTCATTCCAGTTTATACAGCTCTTCACTTCCCCATTCCTCAGGCTTTATAATTGAGATTGGCAGATACAATCAGTCAAGGATAATAGGGAGTGTCACCAAGGGTTTATAGACTCCTGTAAATCCCAGCCTCCTCAGCCTCTCAGGAGCAGCTGAATAACTGGTTTTGGCAATAGAGTTGGTGTCTGGTATGCCAAAACTCTTAGACAGCTGTAGCAACTAATGGATCAGAAAATTAAATTGCTTTATTTTCACTCTGGAAGCTCAGCCTGTCTCTGTTGGAACCCGTGGTTATTTTGAAACCAGTGGGAAGCTACAAACAGACAAGCTTATCCCCAAAGGCTGCTGCATTTTATGTTCAGATTTTTTTAAGGACCAATTTCCAGGCTGGCAAAGTTTCAAACAAACCATTCAAAACTGCGTCAGAAAAGTGTGGGGAAACATTTGCTTGCGTGTGAACAATCAGGCTCAGGTGAAAAATGCTCGAGTGTGCAAGTGGACACAAGATGTCATCACACCCCTGAGCTGACAAAGCTCACACCTGAGGGAGGGAGGGAGGTCCTGTTTCCTCCTCCTCAGTGTCTCTTTCTGGCTGTGATTGCTTGCTCTGGGTGGGCAAGCACAGTCTGGCACACAGTGGCCACTGGGATGGCAAAGCTCAAAGGGCTGTGGGTTGTCCCTACCTGATCCATCTGCACTCGGGTCCACCCTTGCTTGTGGTATGAAGAAAAACCTTTTGAAGGTAAACTGAATTGGTGGTACTGGCGGTTCATCTTCTGTGACAGAGATGATTTCAAGGCTGCCAGTCGTGGGATTTGTCTCTTGAACCTGACTCAACACGAGAGGGAAAATAAAAGAAAAAAAGAAAGAAAATAATCATTAGAATGTTGTCATGGAGTTACAGAATGGTTTGGGTTGGAAGGGATCCTAAAGATCATCCTGTTCCATCCCCAGCCATGGGCAGGGACACCTTCCACTGTCCCAGGCTGCTCCAAGCCCCAATGTCCAACCTGGCCTTGGGCACTGCCAGGGATCCAGGGGCAGCCACAGCTTCTCTGGGCACCCTGTGCCAGGGCCTCACTGCTCTCACAGCAAAGAATTTCTTCCTAATATCCCATCTAAACCTTTTGGAAGCCCCCTTTGAATACTGGCAGGCCACAACAAGGTCTTTTTGGAGCCTTCTCCAGGATGAACAACACCAACTCTCTCAGCCTTTCCACATAGCAGAGGTGCTCCAACTTTCTGAGCATCTTTCTGGCCTCCTCTGGGCTCACTCCAGCAAGGTCCATGTCCTTCCTGTGCTGGAGACCTCAGAGCTGGACACAGTGCATTGTTATGTACTTAATTTTCATGAGAGAAGCACTTACAATTAATTTACCAGCAAACTACTGAGGTTAATTTTTGTTCAGATTTGTCTAAGCACCGGAGCTACTTTTAATAACTCACACTGGGGGTGTGAATCCATTCCCTGCTCTGTAATTGCAGTAGGAAACAGGAGAAAGACTAAAATGCAAAGGACAGCAGCACAGGATCTGCATTCAGGAGAATTTTATTCCAGTAAACTTTTGATGACTTACTCCAGGGAAAATATTAAAGTTAGCTACACTAGAATTTGGGGGAAATAGATTTGAAATGCTAATTCCTGACTCTGGTTCTGCACAATGGCAGAAAGAATCAGATTTTTGAACTCAGAGTGGTGTGAAACAGGTCCAGGTTTGTTAAAGATAGTGGAGCTGGCAAGGTGTAAAAGCAGCATGTTTGCAGAGACAGTCCCAGAAAATGCTTACACTGACACATTTTAGGCAAAGAAAATACATGTTCTATCTGTGACATTCTATCTAGAATGGAATATAACCTGGAGTATTTTTTTCAACTTTCAGCAATAAGGTTTATGCTTAGGTAATATTCATTTTCATTAGGTAAAATTAGGTAAAATTTCATTCGGTAAAATTCATTAGGTAAAATTTCACCTACATTTCAATGAACATAAATTAAACTTTGTGGACAATCTGCCAGCATGACTGTTAAATATTAAAACCAAAAAGCCTTCTTGCAGGTGCATAATTTGCCCATCAGGAAACAAAACAGCATTGCGAACTAAATTACACGCAAGCCAAGTATTGGAATTCACTCATTCAGGGGCTATCACACTCTCCCAAAACTTCACTCACCTCTTCCTGAGAAGTCATAATTAAAAGCAAAACTGTTCTCCTTCTTCATCATCAAAAGCCACCCAAGGGAAGCCGGGGGTTTGCTGAGCCCCTCTGCCCGGGGCCGTTGCGGCCGTTTCCAGCCGGCCGTTGTAACCCAACCTGGACGGGGGTATCGGGTGGCCCCGATGGCATGGCTACAGAAAACGGGAGATAACAATTCACCACGCTGTTTAATTAGCCTAGGAAGAACCAGACAACGTTTGCAAAACCTTCCTGTAACCCCTTAGCGAAGGAGCCCAACTCTTGGAACCCTGGGCACTGAGAATTTCAGCCTTTCTGTGCTGACAGGCACTGACCCCCAACAAAACCCTGTATTGACCTGAGGCCGTGGAGAAGCTTCCAAAATTGAGTGACAGCACTGGGATTGTGGGTGTGTTGTTTGAATAGAAGTGTGTAATATCACAGGGTGGAAAACTTGGAGTTTAAGGTTTTAGTATATAGTAATATATATAAAGCAAGATGGAGGTTTTAGGGCGTAGGCTGAGTCCTTCTTTTTCACCTTCTTCTTCATGGGTTTAGGTGGTATCTTGTAATTGGATGTGTGATATCACATGGTGGAAAACTTAAGAGTTTAAGGTTTTATTATATAGTAATATATATAAAGCAAGATGGAGGTTTTAGGGCATAGGCTGAGTCCTTTTTCACCTTCTTCTTCATGGGTCTGGGTGGTATTTTGTAATTGGATAGAAAAGTCTGCATTGTGGGCCACAGGNGGCCACAGGTGGTTGGTTATTGGGTTAAAAGTAAAAATAATTTAGGTGTCATTTCTTAATTGGACAGCTTACCCTTAAAAGGCCTTGTAGAGAGAGAGATATGGGGACATTTTTACTTTGCTAGCTTGAAGCACTGTAGAACTCGTAGTTTGTGAGACTGTAATGTAGA
>VWYP01017985.1:0-16248 GCA_013400435.1 Pycnonotus jocosus | reverse complement strand
ATATATATACACACACACATACCTAGACAGTGCCAGGAGCAACACACAGGCTCTTTGCTGGATTTAACCCATGTGCAGTTTGAGGACAGAGTGCTCCCAACAGGCAGCAACACCTCAGCAGAAACAACAAGCAGAAACAGCCAGGGCCAGTATTTCACTGTTAATCTGCAGATGTTTGCAGAGAGAATAACCAAAGTCTTTGAAGATCCCAAGCTGCTGAAGTCCCATTCTCCTCCTCTTTTTTCAAAGCACATTCAAAAAATGTGAGAGAAGATATCTCTCTCTGTGACTCAAATCACAAATGACCTGAATGTCTCTCATTTTGTATCTTTGTTCTCAGGCAACAAATTATGTCCTAGGAGGAACACAACTTTTAGTTCTTATAAAAGCAGCTTGACACAGTCCATGAATTAGGTGTTTTATATCCAAAGGAATTTCACATATCAACCCAAGTATCAAAAATCACAACCATAGCAGGATGTTAATGCCCTCAATATAAAAGTACAATAAGGTGTGGTGGTTGTCATGGTGACTTTCCATCACACTGGGCACTTGAGAATAATGATTCAGAAGTTGAAATGTAAGGTGCTATTTCAGAGGAAGATATTCTTTAAAACCACTTTTTCTTTGTGTTGAATAAATCCCTTTTTTCCAGATTGTCTGTTCTGATTTACTATTGCGGCTTAAAACTAATAGAATGAATGTACTTGAATCCCAATCCCTTTTTTTGTAGGGAAGAAAATCCCCTCTTTATGCTTCCAGCCAACAGATCTCATCTTCCTCAGTCTATGAGTTTGCATGAAGTTTGCCTTGTCAAAAGACTTCAGAGACTGCTTGTATTTCTTGGGCACAACATAAAAATTTATTGCATAGTTCAGTTGAAGAATACTGAAGCATAACAAGTAACAGTTCCTTTTAAAAAATTTGCCAAGATTTTTTGAGTTTCTTCCTGTCAAGATTCTTTCCCTTCAGAGAAAGACAGGGATTTTTGTACAGTGGTCTTGGGAATCAGTCATACCAATTTCGGCTGTACTATAAGAGTCACCTTAGGACTAATCCAGATTTATGCAATGATGCATCTCCTTTTAAAAGTCACAAAGCTGTTAGACATTCCTCTAAACAATTTCACTGAAGATATGCACCTTTCTGTGTGCCTTTGTTTCCTGACTGGCCACTGCAGGACAATCAAAGCTAATGTTGCAAGAGAGGATCCCGCCAAATTCAAGTTTGCATAGCCATGGCCCTAACAGCTGCATGTTTGTCCAACACTTGCTAGCATGGGTGAGGCTGCTACCAGGAACAAAAACACAGCTTAGAAACCTCTCACTGAATATAGGATTTAGGATCACTATTTCCAAGCTGTTGAAGAGCATATTTAGTGCAGGTAGCTCGGGGTGCAGCTGAGTGAGAGCTGCAGGTTGAGCTCTGGGTGAAACCCCAAGGCAAGAGGCCAGGAATTGCCAACGTTTGGCACAACAAAGGACACAGGGACCTGTGGCAGCAGCCAGGAAACCAGACACTGAAGCACTGCAGGAGCCAAGGATTCAGTAGGAAGATGGCAGACTTTCACACACACAGACTGTGAGGTAGAAACGCTCAGGACTTCCTTTGTTCGGGTTCCCTCCTTTGAGGCACCAGATCGAGCTGTGATTCTTTTGCTGCACGAGGATTAAATTCAGGATCCAGAGGTCGGAGACTCTGCTGTGGGAAACATGGGGTCAAGCCAGTAAGGAAACCATTTCCAGCTCATTCCATATGAGTGGTGGGGGTGCAAGGAATCAAATAAGGCACCTATCATGACTCTGGAGCCACCCATTGTGAAAGCGCCTCAGTTCCAGCCCAGGTGGTGAAAGAATGACTGCCAGAGTGTTCCATGGGTGGTCAGATAGAGAAGTTTCCTTTAAAAAGCCAGGCATATTCTGATGCTCCATGTCCCAACAGTTCTGTGTAAAAAGGTAACCTCTCCTGTGGTGTGCAATGAGTGGAAAAAGGAGAGCCTGACCTCGTGCTGTTTCACCCAATGCTGTGTGACCAGGGCAGAGATAAAAGGAAAGATGAGACCAAGTCCTTCACAGAGTTGTTACTCTGTTCATGAAGACATCTTCACTAGCCATGTCCTTTCCTGGCAGGGATGAACTCAGGGACATACAACAGGTTGTTGGCATGTGTGGGAGCAGCTGTTTCCCAAAATATCCCCAAACTGAAACATTCACGCTTGAGTTGCCTTGGCACTTGACTTGTCAAGATGCAATCATCCAGGGAGCTTATTCAGGCTCCTCACAGGAAGGGGGGGATAAACCTATCCTGTTGCAAAGAGGAAGCTAAGGGAATCACCCTCCCACAAACAAATATCTTGCAGCAGCAACAGAGCCAGATGGAAGGAAATGAGGTCATCCTACAGTTCCCATACTGTTTCGAGCCCTGGCTCAGAGCACTGACTCTTTTACCAGTAGCAAAGTCACAAACTGGTGTCAGGATTACACTTACTTGGGGATTGATTTGCCAGGTCCAGCTCTTTGCTCTGGCTAGTGCCTGGAGAAGTAAGCAGTGTGGACACAAGCCTGCCAAGAGACAGCCTCAGCCAGAGATCACAAGACCACCACTGCAGAAAAAAGCTTCAAATTTGGTAGGAATTACACAGTGACCAGTATTACAAAACCACAGAATCACCAAGGTTGGAAGAGATCTTCAAGATTATCCATCTCATCGTTAACCTAGCACTACCATAATCATCCCAAGCCATATTCAGATACCAGAAGTGCCACATCCAGATGCCACTTGAACAGTTACAGAGAAAGCAGCACCACCACCTCCCTGGGCAATCTATTCCAACACCTAAGCACATTTTCCATGAACAAAAAATTCTAATATCTAATCTGAACCTCCTCTGGTGCAACTTAAGACCATTTCCATTTGCCCTTTCACTTGAGACATGGCAGAAGAGACACCCTTGCTGCAACCTCTTTTCAGATAGTTGTAGAGAGCAGTAAAGTCCCCCCTCAGCCTCCTCCAGGCTAGGCACTCTCAGGTCCCTCAGCTGCTCCTCATGAAACATATTCCCTACATTCTTTAACATCTTTGTTGCCCTTCTCTGGACATGCACCACCACATAAATGTCCTTCTCAAAGTTAAGGGCCCAGAACTGGACACAGACTTGAGGTGAGGCCACAGCAGTGCTGAGTATAGGATAAGAATCACTGCCATGGTCCCACTGCCCACACTATTGCTGATATAAGCCAGGATGCCATTGGCCTTCTTGGCCCCCTAGGTACACTCCTGGCTCATGTTCAGGATCTGTCAATTCTTCCTGTTGAATCTCACATCATCAACCTTGGCCCAAGATCCAGCCTGTCCAGATCCCTCTGCAGAGCCTTTCTGCCTGCCAGCAGAGCAACACTCCCACACAGCTTGGTGTCACCTGCAAAGTGACTGAGGGGGCACTCAATCCCCTTATCCAGATCATCAGTAAAGACATTAAACAGGACTGGCCCCAATATTGAGCCTTGGGGAGCACCAGTAGTGACCTGGGAACTAATCCCAGTGGGATTTAGTTCCATTCATCCCCACTCTCTGGGCCTGGGCTTCCAGCCAGTGTTTCACCCAGAGAAGAGTGGACCCATCCAAGCCATGAACAGTTTCTCCAGGAGAATTCTGGAGGAGACAGTGTCAAAGGCTCTACTGGATCCCACACAAAGAACATACATATTCTGTCCCTCATCCACTGAGTGGGTCACTTTGTCACAGAAGGAGACCAAGCAGGACCTTCCTCTCCTAAATCCCATGGGCCCATTTCTCCAACCTGTCCATGTCCCTTTAGGTGGCATTCTATCCTGCAGGATTTTCAACAGCATCACACAGTTTGGTGCTGCCTGCAAATTTGCTGAGGATGCATGTGATTCCTTTGTCTATGCCATTAGTGAAGATATTAATGCTGGTACTGGGATGGATCCCTGAGGGGCCACTTGTCACTGATGTTGGTTGGGACTCTGACTACTACAGTCTGGATGTGACTGTCCAACCACTTTTTTATCCAATAGTCCACTCTAATGTACAGACATTGTAAGAGGCATGTAAAAGGCTACACAGAAATCCTGATAAATTACATCCATAGCCCTTCTCTTGGAGTGACCAGTGAAGTCACTCCATCATAGAAGATCAAGCAAGACCTCCCCTTGGTGAAGCCATGCTGGCTATTTAAATCACCTCCCTGTCCTCCATGTGCCTTAACACAGCTTCCAGAAGGAACTGTTCCATCATCTTTCCAGGCACAGAGGGGAGGCTGATCTGTCAGTAGTTTCCAGGGCCCTCCTTGCTACCTTTTTGAAGATACATACAGTGTTCCCCTTTTTCCAGTCACCTGGGACTTCACTTGACCACTACTGAGTTCTGGTCTGGTTCCCTGGATAATCTTTCTTACTGCTCTTGTCAATAGGCTCTTAGCTCTACAAACTTGTAACCTAATACAAGGCCAGATCTCTGCAGGTGTAGCTTTCAAGGCTACAGAAATAAGACACATAAGGGCATTTCACAGATCATCAAAATCAATTCAGCTATCATGGGAAAACCTACTACTGAACCCTTTTCTGATTCTATAGAAGAGAAATGAGCCTTATGCTCATTATGAGCAAATCTTTCACCATTTGCTTAGCCCTGTTCACAGTATCTAAGAAGTGACAAACCAACTGTCACAATGCATTGCAGGGAAAACAGAGTAGCTTGGTTCAAGGCCTATATCACAGTCAAAATGATCAGAGTCTGGAATTAAATCTGATTATGGTTATGTGTCATAATTTGGGCTTAAAAGAAACCAGCCATTTACTTCTTACTTTCCATTGCCATAATAAAAACTGACCCCTTCGTTGTATCAGCCAAAGAGTTGCTTTCAAACACTGGGAAATTAGAATCAGGAGAGTGGTTAGTGTCTTGGACAATCAATTTAGCTTTGAGTCCCAGTCTAGACCAGCTTAATGTGTTTGTGAAATCACAGCCAACATCTCAATGGTTTATCTAAGAAAAGTCTACAAGAAAAATCTGTACAAGAAAGACAGAGGAAAAAAACAGAATTAGAGTGTCTGTAATAAGTAGATTTTAGAACATCAATTCCCTTCCACAAATTCAATTGCCAATTTCAGACAACTCTAAGCTCCAAGCTGTGTGAGGAAGCACAAATCTGAACAAGGCGACCCCAAAAGCAGTGAATGTCCTCTAAATGACTTAGATCAGCACCAAGATTCCCAATCTGCTGTGTTTAGCTTATTCAAATTCTATCTTTACATGGGAAGTGAGAGCAATGGATCATACACCAAAGGTTTTGCTAAATTCTTTCTTGACCATCATAAATTTTGATAACTCTTCAGTCATGTAAACTACACACAGCAGATCTAACCCTGCACCCTTAGCCTCTACAGATAAGTTTACCTTAGTTCATGAAGTGAGTTATGAAATTACTTTTAAACACACTGCTTTTTAGCTTTATCAGATATAAAGAAAGAGACCTTTTTCTTCTCAAAGTCCATTTTGCCGTGGCAGTTTTCATTAAACAATTTAATTCAGCTGTGGCACTGTGCTCCTTGGTTGCTGGGAATTTTCTCATTAATGCAGGTAGTATGACTGAAATAGTCGTTTCTGACTTTTCTGTAGGTTAAAAATATCTGTGGCTACTGGTTTCATCACACTGCACTCAGACAAGCAGAATACATGAAGAGAAAAAAAAATGTTCAATTAGACCACAATACTGCATGAAATGGAAGGTTTTGGGGCAAGTCGTTCTTCACATTATGACAGTCATTTCAAGAAACAGAACACAACAGAGACAAGAAAGGGAGACACAGAGAGGGGCAAGAGGTGTCAGTAAGAGGAGAAAGAGAATGGAAAGGTGAGGGGCCAAAGAGTCTGTGATAGGCCGACAGAGGAAGATAGAAACACAGGTTAGAAAGAGTGAAAAATGAAGAGAAAAAGATAGCCTGTGAAGGAAGAGAAAGGCAGACAGCAGACAGAGAGATCCAGGCTGAGAGAGAAGGTGAGACAGAACATTAATACATCACAGCAAACACTTTGACATTCCCTTTTCATCAAGTAATATTGTCTCTACAGTTTGCCCACATTCCTTCACAAATGCCTGAGAGTTTGTTATTCTAATTAATTCTGTATACTTAAGCAATTTTCTACAACACATTTTGTGTAAAGTTCACATTAAAGTACAACTTATTTTTAGATAAATATTCTTGATCAGCCTTCAAACTCCATTTATGGAGATTAATTTTTACTCCATAGATACTGATTTATTTTTAGATCTCTTTCTTTTCAGAGATCAAGCATGCATATCATCTGAAATTCTCATAAATTCTATTCACTATTTCAGTCACCCAAGAAAAAACTCAAATACTTTTATTGGGCCTTCAGGACTGATCAAAGAGGGCTGTGAATATCTCCAACAACTCAAGATTAGGTAAAAAAAATTCAGAAGTACATGCCAAAATAATGAGGTTTTCATTATCACTTCACAGACAAGTCATAAACTAGAGTGGGAGGGAAATGAGTTTACTTTATTATATAGATTTTACACTATAAATAGTTAGATACTCATATCTGGAAAATAGAGTTCTGGCAGGGAGCAATAACAGGCAGATATTAAAGAGTGTTAGAAGGAATATCAGCTCCCTCTATGGAGCAAATCAAATAATTCAGAGTAAATATTATAGTGGATGAAATTAATTTTCTTTTTCTGTTTGCAAATTGCTTTGAACAGCTTATAAATAATTACAGTTAAACTCATGTTCTGCCCATCTAGCCTAATATGGATGGCTTTTTAGGCCTGAGCTTTTTCTTCTCTTTCTTTTTTCCACTATAAACAGATATTGAGGAATTTGGTTGTGGTGTGGGGTTTTTTGCCAAACATAATCTTTTACAATATTTTTGAACTATTTTAGGCTGCAAAACCATATATTCCAGAAAAATTTAAAGTTGTCAGGGCAACTAACTTGAACCATGTCAGGAGTGACTACAGACCTTTGAGACAAGGGTCAAGAGTTGTCTTTGTAAGCAGACTTGCCAGTTCAGTGAGGGGTGCTTTAAACCAGCCGGGCCTTGGAGGGTTGACCTGAAGGGAAGAGGGGGCACAAGGGGCCAACAAATGGGGGGACAGCATGACAGGGGAAGCTCTCTGGCATTTCCATTCTAAAAGCAGTATGACTTGCAGCCTGTCACAAATGTTTGTACACTAATGCATGAAGCATGAATTAGAAGTCTGTGAACATAGCATGGTGTTAATAATGCCAAGGTTGTGGGTTTGATTCCTATACGGGCCTTTCACTAAGGAGTTGGACTTTATGATTCTTGTGGGTCCCTTCCAGCTGAGAATATTCTATGATTCTGTGGAATCAGCAAGCATGATACTGTAGTAGGTGTCTGCTATCACTTGATCAGGAAAATGAGACAGGTGAAACCTTATCTAGGCAGCTTGAGAAATCTTCACTATTCTTGACATCAGTGGATGACTTTGACTTCCTTGATGTGTACTTAAACAGCTGGTGGTAAGAAACCACGATGTATGCAAAATGTGCTGAAGGCAGCTTGTGATGCATGTGGCCAATGACCTGATGTGAAAAAACGCCCTGTTCAACCTGCAACTTCCAAACAAGGCTAAACAAGTTACAGGTAAGAAGGTTGAGGGTATTTAGGCTGCAGCATACCAGGTCCTAAGAGGAATGAAAAAGGGAAGAATAACAACCCTGAACATCAGAAAAACAGAATTTGTACAGTTCAGTGACCTGCTTGGAAGAACTCCAAAGGAATTTGCACTGGAGGCTAAGGGAGTCTGGGAGAACTGTTTAAGAACTGCTCCCAGACACACCCCAGCATTTCAGCCCTTTCTCTTCTTCCTTCTGGTATTCACACTGAAGGGGTAAGGATGGAAGGGACCACACTGGGTCATTGGGTCCAAACTCCCTGCTCGAGACTCAAGCAGGGTCATCCTAGAGCATATTGCACAGGATTTCACCCAGCCAGTTTTTGAATATTCCAGAGAGGTAGACTTCTCAACACCTCTGGGAAGCCTAGTCCAGTGCATGGTCCTTACCTGCACAGTAAGGAACTTCTCCATCATGTTCACATGGAACTTCCTGTGCATCAGTTTCTGCCTGTTGTCTCCTGTCCTATTGCTTGGTACCTCTGAGAAGAGCCTGGCTTCACGCTCATGGCACCCTGCCTTCAGATACTGACAGACACTGGTGAGATCCTCTCTCAGCCATCTTTTCTGGACACTGAACAGCCCCAGCTCCCTCAGCCCTTCCACCATAAGAGAGACACTCCAGCCTCCTAATCATCCTTGTTGCCCTCCACTGGACCATGGAGCTCCATGTCTCTTTCGTACTGAGAAGCCCAAAACTGGATACTGACTGAAGATGGACATTTATTGCACTTAAGATCTCTTTGGTGTCTCTGTGGCTCCATGTAGAAAAAAATATCATTCTCCTTATGATTCAAGTGAAAACAAGAACAAAGAAACAAGTCTGCCTGATGCTTCTCTACACCAAGAAGTGATAAACTATTCACTGTTCCTTGTAATATAAAACCACAAGAAAATGTCAGCCCTAAAGACCATCTAAGCCTGAGGCAGGAAACAGCCTGGGGGTCAGCAACAAAGTATTTTTAGATAACAAATTTCAACAGCTGGAATTTCAGTATACCACCAGCTTCATCAGTGTTAAAAGTATTCATTTCAGCTTCCTCTCAAGCAGTGAGAAACTCCTCTCTGAGGATGACTAGGAACAGGAGGAATTGTGAGCAAAGAAGAAGATCCATATGCCACATGATCATGCAGGGGTGGGAATAGAAAAGCCAAAGGCTATCTGGAGCTGAATTTGATCAAGAATGTGAGGGGCAACAAGATGGGATTATGCAAGTATAACATGAAAGAAAGACAAAGAAAATGTGGGCTTATCACTAGATAAGCAGAGGCCATGGTACAAAATGAAAAGGCTAAGGTACACAAAGCCTCTCTTGCCTCAGCCTTTACTGGTAAAACCAACAATCAGGAATCCTAGATTTCTGAGACCAGAAAGAAAAATTGAGTGGGGAAGGCTTTAGGAAACAGATAAATTGGACATGCAGCAGTCTCTGAAACCTGACAGCTTGCATTCACAAGTGCTGATGGAACCAGGAGATATTGAAAGACCACTCTTGGTTGTTTTTGGAGGGCAGATGGCACAGTTAGTTTCAGGGGATTGGCAGAGACAAAATGTCAATCCTATCCTCAAGAAGGGAGAGAAGAATGAGTCAGAGAAGCCTAGGCCAGACCACTTCTCCTCAGTCCCTGGAAGGTGATGGAAATTATCTGTAGACACAGGAAGGATGAAAAGGTGATCAGGAGTAGCGAGCATTGACTTACAAAGTGGAAGTCATGTTTAACTAATTTGATAGGCTTCTCCAACAAGTTGAATAGCTGGATAGATGAGGGGAGCACAGTAAATCTTGTTTTATTTTGTTTTAGGCTGGCTTTTGAAACAATCTCTCACAACATTCTAAAAGAGAAACTAGGAAAAACAGAAAGAACCAGGTTAAATAAGTGGGTACTGAAGAAGATTAAAATCTGGTCAAAGAGCTGGCTCAGAGGGTTGTGGACAAAGCCTACCTGGATGCTGATCACCAGTCACGTATCCCCTGGGGGCATAAAATTGCTAGGCCAATACTGTTTAATATCTTCAATGGTCAATGGTTAATATCTTCAATGGTAATGGTCAATACTGTTTAATATCTTAGTTAATGGTCGTTAGGTAGGCTGCACCTGCATGAAGTTTGCAAAACAAGCCAAAGTGTGAGACGTAGCTAATTCATCAGAATTAGCCATACAGAAGGACATAGACTGGAGAAACAGGACGGCAAGAATCTCATGCAGCTCAACAGAGGGAAACGTGAGGTTCTGCATCTGACATAGAGTAACCCTGGGCACCTGAGTATGTGGAAGGAGGTGATTCTTCCACCCCTACTTAGCACTTGTGATGCCACACCTGCAGTACTATATCCTCCTCTGGGCTACACTGTACGAGACAGACATGGACATACTGGAAAGAGTCCAAAAAATGTCCCCTAAGGGTCATGTGTCATGTGAGGGAACTCTGAACAAGCTGGGACTGTTCAGTCTGGAGAAAAGAAGGTTTGGGGGTCATACCAATGTGAATAAATACCTTGTGAGGGGACTAGAGATGACAGAGCAAAATTCTGTTCAGTGATGCTGATAGGAAAAAAGACATCAGACACAATTTAAAACATATTACATTCTACTGCACACAGGAGCATAATTTTTAGCTGTGAGGTGGCTCAATCACTGGGACAGGTTGTGCAGAGAAGTTTGGAATCTCAGGCCCTGAAGCTCTTCAAAATCTCACTGGACACAGCACTGGAAAACCTGCTTCAACTGACACTGCTTAGGCAGAGGTCTTGGAGTGGAAGTGATGTGTGACAACCTCAACAGTTCCTTGAACAGGTGTGGACTAGGGAAACTGCACAGAATCTGCCAGCTTAGACCGTAATTTTGTAGAAAGATGTTCTCCTGCTTGGACATAACTTTTTTTTTTTTTTTTTCCTCAAAATGAAAAGGAAAAGCGATAAAATCTACCGATGATCAGACAATTTGTGGTTAAATATTTGCCTGCTAATGCAAGGGTAAGTTGGTCTGTATACAGCACAGTGTAACTCCTGTCTTGCCAAAATGTTCTGGGCAGGTCTGTGGTACATTGCTACAGGTTGCCAGCATTTCAATCTTTTGCATCTTGCTGGGGATTATGAAGTGTGCACAGCTAGTTTAGGGAAGTCACTTCCTTTGTACACACCCTGTTGCTCAGACCTGACCTTTCATCTTCCAGAGATGTTCTATTCTCATATAGCCTACAGCAGGCACTCGATTCCACAGTTCCCAGGTGACCAAAGAAATTTGTTGCTCACATTTTGTCTTTAATAGCTGAGAAGTGACAAGGAGCTGAAGGAGTTTACCTGCAGAGCTTCAAAGGGTTATGCTACCGCACCCTGTATTTAAGGTACCTGTAAGCCCACCAAGGGCAGCAAGGCAGGGAGATGAAGGTGGAATTCACCTGGGAAGTGTTTTCCCAATTCATTTAATGGCCACCGGGTGTCACTGCTGCTCCGCCAGAGACGATCGCCTGCGCAGTAACGAGGATCGGGAATTCCAGCCTGGAAATTCAGCTGCGCTCATGTTGTCACCGTCAAAGAGAGCAAGAAGCAGGCAGTTCAGGGACTCCTGCACCTGCAGAAAGCAGATACTGCAGTGTATCAGCACACAAAGCACGGTCCCCAGACAGTGATAAGGCCAGAAACACTCATTAGAAAAGCATACACTTTTTATAATATTTTTACCATCTGATTAAAATAACATGCCTCTAGACAGCCAATAGAATAAAAGATTCGAGCATCAGACCATTTCTTTCGGAACAAACGTTTTGTTACAGCTTATTGCAAGTTACTGCGGGTCTGTCTGTTACATTTTAGAAACTTCATTACATCTTTTCCCCGGCTCAGTGGAATAAGCTTCTTTTATTTAACCAGGCAGTCTGTTTTTCTTTTACTAAGCCTCCTTATTTTCTCACCTTATGTATCCCGCTTTTTTATTTATTAACTATTGCAAAGCCATCACAGTGTGTATATGCATTAGCATTACTTGCTTTACATTTTGATTGATAAACCATCAAATGTAAGAAAAGATACAGGGCAAACACAGCATGATCATCAAAAGCACTACAAGTCCCATTATCGCAACTACATGTTTAACCAAAGGTCCAAAACTGGAACATCCCAGCCAAGAAAACAAGCTGAAAGGATCTAATGCCTGGTTTTGCTGCAGTTCTCCAGACAGTTCCTTCAATTCCTGGATGTTTTTGTGAACGGATTCAAAGTGGTCACTCAGGTTCATCCAGCACATTCCCTTGAAGTCTTCTTATCTGGGTCCCTGGGCTAACAGTAAAAAGTTTATCACAGCTCTGTATTGCCGTGTTTCATGACATATAGAATCAACATCTACTAACAATCCTGTTAAAGCATTACTAGTAGTGTTACTCTCCTTTACAAGCCAATTAACAAACAACCAAGTTTATTAATTGTGTTCAAGGTGTACCACAAGTACCAACAGAGGCAACTAAAGAACTAAAAAATCCCTTTGTAGGATTCCAGAATTTGGCCTCAGAGTCATAGTCAGGGCTAAATGACTTAGCATTACATTTGTTCCACCTATGTCATACTGTCCAGTTGGTTAGAGTTTTGAGACTATAGTGAAACATGGTTAAATGACTGAAAGTGCATGGACCTCCCACTGCTTTTCCTGGAATGGCTTTCCATGCTCTTTCACCACATATTAGAAATACGTTATCAGGCAGACTTATTGTATTGATTTTTGTGGTGATTTCTCAGGGAGCATTAATTTTACAGCAGGCAGAGGCATTATGGTAAATGCCAGTGCCATTTATGTCAACCCCTGTCTGTGTTTGGACTGTTGGTGTAATTGAGATAAAAACACACAGGAGCTTTTATAGAGCCTAGCATATCCAGCCCTTGAGGCTGCAGTGAGAGAGCAGGGAAGTTAGTTACTTTTCTCATGCCTCCATCAGTATTGCCCAGGTACCATTCCACAGACTGGCCAGCATTAGACTGCCGTGATCTCAAACACCATGATGACCTGCTCTTATTTGGAGTCGTACAATCACGTGTAACTGTTTGATTGTGTAACTTTTTCCATTCATCCTTTGTCAAAGGAATGCCAATCAGGCATGTCTGAAGTGGATCACTAGGACTGGTCATGGATATACAAAGGGTAGGTGGGTTAATTGCTTTAGCTAATGTGAACCAAACATTGGCTCATTGGTTGTGGGACCCATATTTCCTTCACATTCACTGAGAAAACACTGAGCAATAAAAAGGGTTACATATGTTGTGCCTAAACCCATAGTATCTGATTACCAAACTAAAATTGTGAAGCCTTCAAGTCTCCATCCCTTCTGTGGTGGGTTTGATGTTCTTCACAGCTAACCAGTGAACTCCCATGGATAGGGAAACACAGCCATAACCACACGCCCATGTTAGCAAAGGCACAGGGCCTAGCCATTGTCCACTCTACAAATCTTTGTAATAAAATCTGGTAAAGCATCATGGGAAAACCTTTTTTCACTTGCTGTTTTGTTATCAAATCTGGAAATACTTAAAAAATTTAAAACAAATGTTGTTTTGTCCAATTGTTCTTGAGGTGTTATACCAAGGAGATCCCCTCTCTTTTGTTTAAGAAGTATATTCTTTAAAAGGGCATGTGTTCATTCCATAACAGCTTGATCTGTTGAGGAATGAAGTATACCAGTTAAGTGATGTATACCCCAACAATGAAAAAAGGTTTCCATTGATTGTGAAACATACATTGCACCATTATCAGTTTTCACTACTTTCAGGACTCGTAAGGTAGCAACAGCTCACAACATGTGTTCAGTGTCATCTCTTGCCTTTCCTCCTCTATGAGTGGAGGCAACAAAAAATTTCGAATATGTGTCAACTGACACATGCACGTATTTTAGGGTGCCAAAAGGGGAACATGTCTAACAACCATTTGCCAGACTTCACTGACACCCACACCTCTTGGATTTGTACCTGCTATGGTATGTGAGGGTATTAAACAAGCACAGTCAGGGCAAGAATGAACAATTTGTCTGCTTGAGAAAGGGTAAGATCAAATTGTTTACTCAAAGCTTTTGCATTCTGGAGATAAAAGTCATGTGACAGCTTTAATTGTGTCATTTGATTTGGAACTGTTGCCATCATGATCAGAGCATCAGCACCTGGCTGCATTGCCTTCCACCAGAGGTCCAGGCAATGATGAGTGAGACCTGAGATGCATAACATAAAAACAGTGAGATCTGCATGGAACAAAACCATACAAAGCAGATAACAGCATAAACAAATCCTTGTTGAGTACCTGCTTTGAAAAGTACTATTCAATACGGTTTAAAATACCTACTCCATACAAGGAATCTAATCTTAAGTTTAAAGGTTCATTCTGAAACAATCAAAAAGCTTCTACAGTGGCTGCTAATCCTACTAGCTGTGTTGACCTTGGCTGAAAAATGACAGTTTTCGCAATCCCCTGTGGAGTTTTTCCAAACAACTGCTTTCTGAGTTTTCCCAGAACCATCGATGAAAACTGTCTTTGCTCCAGACAGGGGCTGTGACGATGTTGGAAAATGTGGCTATAAAGAAAGAGCTTTTAAGAATGGCAGAAGTTTATTTTTCAGCAAAGAATTAACAGTGTTTCTCAAAAAGTCTGTCAGAGCAGCCTGTAAAGATAATGATTCCTGGAACATATCCTGAAAAGCGTTTGCAGGCAAAGAAATGTGGATTTGAGAAGAATCTTGCCCACTTAGGGTCTGGCATCATTTTTGTGCTGTGGAAACAAGTCTAGCAATCATGGCAAGCAAGGTAGTTACTGTTTTTGAAAATGTGTGAGGTAAAAATACCCACTCTATTATCCACAATTGTTGTTTATACACCACTGTGCTGTTAGTGCATATGGTTGGAATTCAGCCAGGATGAGAAAAAGCCTCAGCAGTAACTCTGCTTGTCCTCAGGATACAAAAGAGGTGTGAATTTTACATTTGTTAAAAGTTGCAGTGCTTCAGGGGCTTCTGCATCCATCCAGTGAGGAGAGGAGACAGTAAATCTGTGACGCCGTTAAATGAGTTAAGCAAGTATGACAGTTCCTCAGTGGAGATGCTAAGGGTAGGTCTGAGCCAATTAATAGTTTCTAATAATTTTTGCAAATTAGTCAGTGTTTTAATAGGGGTCTGCAGCACAACGGGCTGAGGAGCAATTTTCTGTTCAAATCATAGAAACCTTAGGTATTTTCCATGGTGGGATACTTTGAACCTTGTCTGCTGCAGTACAAAGACAAAATTTATCAAGAGAAAAACACAAAAAAGCAGAACGGTTTTTCAATACTACAGGATCATCTGCTGCTAGCAGTATGTCATCCATATGATGATATGATAAAACGAATGAAAAGTGCTGTCATACCAGTTGTAAAGCACGTGCTACCACAAACCCATATGTTGTAGGACCATTTTTCATTTCTTGTGGTAGCACAGTCCAGTGATACATTTGCATATGTTCACTGTTTGTCAAGGATGGTAATGAAAAGGCTAAATGAGGTGCAGCATCAGAGTATGATACATTTGTGAAAAAAAACAGCTTTTTAAGTCAGTGATTGACAATTCCCATGTTTCGGAGATCATCGCTGGATTAGGAATTCCAGGTTGCTGGATGCCCATTGGGGTCATTATTCAATTGATAGGNTTGCATATGTTCACTGTTTGTCAAGGATGGTAATGAAAAGGCTAAATGAGGTGCAGCATCAGAGTATGATACATTTGTGAAAAAAACAGCTTTTTAAGTCAGTGATTGACAATTCCCATGTTTCGGAGATCATCGCTGGATTAGGAATTCCAGGTTGCTGGATGCCCATTGGGGTCATTATTCAATTGATAGGTCTCAGATCTTGTAAGAGTCTCCATTTGCCTTCTTCTTTGGAATCAAAAATATTGGGGTGTTCCACAAGCTTGTGGAAGGAACTACGTTTCCCAGATCCAGTTGTTCTTTGACCGTTTTTTGTGCTTGTTGCAGCCATTCCCCCCTGAGGGGCCACTGGTCCACCCACAGAAGGGTATTGATGTTCCATGTGAGTTTAAGTCTCGGCTACACACCAGTGGTGCCTTTAAAGATTTGTTGTCAGAATCATCCCCACTGTGATAACAGATCTCTTCCCACAGTGTGCATGTAGTAGAAAGTGCATAGGGTTTGAGCTGTGCTTTTTTCCCTCCTGGCTCATGTACCATGAGCTCCTTAGCTGACTGCTGTGGCATCTGCTGACTTCCGATGCCTGTGACAATCACTGATGGCATTGTCAAGGGCCAGGTAGGTGGCCATTCATGTTCACTGGTGATGGTTTTGTTGGCTCCAGTAGCTGTTAATCCTGTAAAAGACTTGCCATCTATGACACAGGCTAGAAAAAGTTGCTGTACTGAAATAAGTTTAGACCAGTAAGTGTGAGGAGTGCTTGTGCTCCCAAAACCTGCAGTGCCTTTGTCAATGCTAACAGATAGTATCAATTATGTGTCTGGTAGTATAGGGAGTGGTATAGGCTGAACAAAGCATGATCTTGCTGGAATAGTACAGGGTGGATTAGGAGTCCAAGCCATGATTTTTATT
>VWYP01017983.1:4662-20464 GCA_013400435.1 Pycnonotus jocosus | reverse complement strand
TCCCAAACAATTACAATTTCCATTTCTAACACGAAATAAAGTCATAAAACCAAAGCCTGCATTTACTAACAACCATGTTTTCTCTACTCCTTGAAATTCAAGGAACAATTAAGGTTGCAGCACTCAAAAATTATCCATTAATTAGAGCTGGAAGCAAGCATCCATGAAATACAGGTGATAACCATAAATCAGAACAATTAGTCTGTCTAAAAAAGTAACATGATCAAATCAGAAACTCTCTACCACCTGCTCATTTAATCTTAGGTTACAGTGTTTTTTTCAGTTCTGAGGAGACAAATCTGTATGGGATGATGTGAAATTTTACAGCAATGCATCCCTCAAGGTTATTCTTTAAAAGAAATTCTTTGCAGCTAAGATTTTTTGCATTTAATCATCTTGAAAACTGCCAGTAGTTTCAGAAAGGTATGAATAAGTTAGGAAGAAATATGAATGAAATTAGGTATGTCTTTTTAAGTTTGAATGAAATAAGTCGATACAGTCCACTTCCCATAATCATTTCAATAGATATCAGTATTAAATGCTGTGATGAAATCTATTATAATCACTAGAAAGAATCAAGTGAAAGCTACAAATCTTGCCAAATTAATGCAAAAGGGAAAGGAAAAAGAAAAAGACACCTTATGCAGACCTTCAATACTCCTGCAGGGACATGGAGAGAAACATAAACAGGTAGGGACAAAACTAAAGAGGCAAAGTGACATATGTCATTTGTCTCTTCACCCTAAGTGCTCTGTCTACTATAGAAGGACAATTAGTGGTGTGACTCAGATTCTATTAGCCCATAAATTTTATTAAACATAATTTCAGCTTTATTTCAGAGTAATTAATTTTTTCAGGTCTCCTAAATAACACAAATCTTCAAGGAATATCAAAATATCTCTCCACTTCTCAGGGGGAGGAAAAAAAAAAGGCAGTAAAGGACAATCAAGAATTTCTCACCAAAAATGGAAAAAAATACTTTGTCATTGAGGCCTTTGGGGTGTACATTTATTATTTCAAGACAAAAGAGAACATGTATTTATTTGGATAACTGTTTTTCCAATTAATACCATGACTAATTTTCTTACTCTGGTCTCACTAATATGTATGGGTTTCACAGCAGTTCAGAGAAAAAGAGAGATGATATGCCAGACCATAGACTATTGCTGTTATAGCTCAGGCCATTAGTGATTTCTCTTCCCTTCAATCCTTTGCAAAGTAAGAATGATTGAAGAAAAACTTCTGTTGTGTGTAAGAAACCAGAAGGATACTACTATCACTATTCATTAGAAGTGCTCTGAAATGAAAAATAAAACCAACACTAAGTGGGTGGTTTTTTCCTCTCAGCAAGACTCCATGGCAACAATACTGCAGAATAGCCACTGGCCAACACACTGCTAAGACATTTTTAGTCAGGGTTACTAGAAACTGTTCCTGAAAGTAGTAAGAGATAATTTTAAAAAATCTAGATAGTGAAATTATCAACTGTAGGCTACTCATTTTTTTTAAGCTCAAAAAAAGGTGTAAATGTAAAAAATTCAGTATGGTTGGGAAATAAACAGGAAGAAAATAATTGAGAAAAGCTCTGATTTGATGACCATTATTTTCTTCACTCTCCCTATAAGGTGGGAAAAAATTGCAGCTAAAAATTTCCCCTTCTACAAACATGTTGAAATAATCCTCTTTCTTATTTTTATGAAACCAACTGTTCCTTTCAGTTACTTCTGCTCAAACACTGTAGAATGTCAAATCATCACTAGTAATGAGATTAGTTTTGACCCCGAGATGAACAAAACCTGAAAGTCATCTACCAGAAGATCAAAAATACTCAACTATTCTTTAGCTGGAAAACACAAATGTAAACACAGTCAATACAATCTAGCTAAAATCGTACTGATATCTTCATTTCTTCAAGTTTGCTTTATTAATTTATCATATACAAGAATATCATGTCATGTCACATACTTTACAAGTATGTTACTCAAATGCAAAAGCTTTTCAAAGAAGATAAATCACAGTAACAAAATGGGATCTGTGAATACAGAAAGGCAATAAAGAGAGACAGAGAATTCTAAATAATGGTTTTCTACAACATTTTTTTTTTCTTCTCCTGAGAATAAGCCTGAATATTTATTTTTCATGCTACAGGGAGACCTTTTAAAAAGCTGGAAATCCGTCTTACATACTCAGCTGTAACTTAGGTCAAGTACTGCTCAGTAAACATCCATAGAATTGCATATGACAGGTAATATTTCATAATGGCTTCTTCACTCCCAAGCTGCCCATTCCTTAATGCTGAACTACCATAACTGAATTAATATTCAGCTGAAATTGGAAATGTATCATTAATTCTTTTCTATAAAAAATTAAATTAATTATGGGAGGAATTGAGTAGATGAGCCCAAGTTTGGAAGTTCATGCTTCAAATTGAATAAAAAGGTATACTTAGAAATTATTTCACAAAAAGCAATGTAGTCCAGTTCTATTTCCCTCACACTTCCAGTTCTACGATGTGCTTCAGTATTAGTAGTGTCATCAGTACACATGATTCTGTTGTTCAGTAGTTGATTGCTTGTTGTGCCATACAAATAATAGCTCTCTACATGTAGCAATCAGAATCTCAAAGTGATATAATTTGGTACAGTAAATCTCAAATTATGTGTTCCTTTTCAGGAGAAGGGAACACAATGCAACCTGAGTATTGTGGCTTGCACACACAATACATTTGATTCTCTATTACAGCTACACGTTGTACCACCATTTACTGCTGAGAAAAAAGAGGTATCAAATGCTGCCAGACCATTAGTGCAGCTTTTTACAACTTTGTAAGAAAAATGACTACATCGGATGCAATTGTGGATAATCAAGTTCACAATTACTTTTCCTTGTAGGACACCATTGTCAGAAGTGAACAGTTACTCAGGGTGTAGTTTCAGGATAAATTTGAGTCAGAGAGAAAGCAGATTAAGAAGCTCCTCTCAGGTGGAGGCAGCTTTCTGAACTATTGTTTTCAGAGCAAGCCTTCATTGGTAGCACCAATACATAAATGTAAGAAGGGTTAGAAAAAGGAACAGAATTGCTGGTTTTTACTCCAGTCATGCCAGGTGTCTGGTTTACATCACAGTCCCACATAAATCTCTTGGAACAATGTAGGAAGAAGCAAACAAGTGTGGAAACTGAAACTGATAAGCAGAAGAAGGAGAAATGTTTATACTTGAAAAGGTTTATTCTCTGCTCAGGTCCAAAACCATTGATATGGACACATCAGCAGAAAAACTCAGGTAAGCGTCCTTGTGAATTCGGATCTCATATTTTATCCTATCAGATCCTTTTTAGCATTTTAAGACACTCACCTGAGAAAAAGGATGCTGTAAAATACTAAAATTATGTCTCTAATATAAGAATTTGGTGCAACAAAGCAGATATATCAGATATCCTAAAGTAAGATAGTAACAGTCCGTAATGGAAATAGTCTGTAATCTCACTATACAAAATCAGACACATCATTGCATAACACTTACAAATAACATAACAAGTGCAAAAACCATTGATTTCTGATGTTTATATATATTATTGATTTTATAACCTGCCCTCCCTAAATGTATTTTATTAACAGTTTTCCAATATACTCTGGACTAGGAATATAAAATACAGAGGAAAAAATCCATCGTAAAAAATGGATGCAGCTAACAGCTTTGTTTTACTATATAATCCAAAGCAGAATATAGATGAAATTTCAGTCAAACAATTTCTTATATTTTGATCTGAAATTTTCACGTTGAGGATGCATGAAAAAAAAAAAAAAAAAAAAAAAAAAAGGAAGGCAAAAGGAACACTAAATAAGAGGAGATCTTTAAAGAACAAACAGCAGTATACAGTAAAGACTTTTCCCCCATCTATTTTCATCAACCATTTCACCACAATCTTATAATTTCACAGTTTAATGCAATTTGAAATACAGGTTCTTGTGGTGAATGGCCTGAAGATCCCTTATTTTGCCTCATGACTGCCTCTANNNTTTCTCTTTTATTCCCTCTCAGCAACACTTTCTTTCTCTCTCACTCTCTCTTACACACACACACACACACACACACACACACATAAAGGGTTGATTGTTGCTTAATAAAAGGTATTTCGTAGTGATTCAAAAGTTTTCTGTTGCATGTGTCTTTTTGTGCTCGAGATCACTTAAAAGAACCAAAAAACCCACTATCACTACCTTAAAGGTTGGATCGTGACAGTTCTACTCTCTGGCCATTCTTGTCTTTTTCTTGATCTGAAACTTGGAATCTCCATGTGAGCACATTCAGATATCCAATACAGCAAAAAACTCTTCTAGATTATTTTTAACCTCCTTATTGATGGATCTGACTAATACTAGACTGTAGTTTTCATGTAGGGTTCATTTTTCATTCTTTCTAGAATAAAATACACATCCACCAGCTTGTAAGTGTAGGTAAAATTACACAAAAAAGATGACCTTGAGAAAAATTTCCAAAGAAATTTCATGGTGAAAGCATTCATTTTGTGATTATCTATTACTCCTGGTGGTGAACTGGTAGTATGTTTTAGATTATTCTTTCAATAATACACAACATTAATTCCAATTTCACGTTAAAAAAAAAAAATCCAAACCCTTTGTACAAATGGAAAAAAGGTAATCCAGAACCATGGCACTTACCTCAGCATAGTAATCTGGAAATATTTCCAGACTTAGCTCTCTGATTTATTCAAAAATGACAGTGAAGTATTCAAAGAATAAATCTACAGTTGCAGAGTACTACTATAAAAATATGAATACCATTAACTTCTGTCTATACCACACTCTATGGACAATTATTTTCTCTCCAAAAATACAGACAATCCAAAGACAGAGATAATCCAAACAGCTAATTTACTTCTAAATTAATTGTTGCTAAGATTGTCAGGCAAAATTCACCTGCCAACCATTTTTTTTCTGTTTACAATATTCATACAAAATATCATCACATTTAGAACTCCTTAGCTTCTCTCACAGTTAGCTTATGCCATTGTGCTGATTGCACAAAATGTTATTCAGGATTTATTGAAGAAAAGCTACAGCAAAACCAGCCAGTGACTAGCACTGAATATTGACAACCTGTGGAACCAATTAAAGAGCTGGATACACCTCTGTGGCCACACAGGTTAAATTCAGACAAACCTCCAGAAAAGCTCTCTTTTTCTTCTGGCCTGAGAAGGTAGCAAAGGGCCCGGCTCCCTCCTTGCCGCGGGGGCCGGGCCGGGTGGGTCCCACCGAGGGCCATGCCCCTTCTCGGGAGGCGCCCGGGCCAGGCGGGGCTGGGGCCCGGCAGCTGCAAGGCGCGGGGAGAGGAGAGAAGGCCCGTCCCGGCCGGATAGGGCTTCCAGTGGCTGTTAACATCCTGCCACTAAGTGTTTCCCCAGCAGAGCCAGCGGCTGCCGGGCAGAGGAAAGGGGACAGAAAGCCCAGCAGCTGTTGAGACCCCAGCAGGTTCTGGCCCCGGCAGGGGCAGCTCTGCAGCCGTGCGGAGTGACCCCGCCGCAGCCAGAGCCCCGAGAGGCCGACCCAGCCTGACCCCGCCACCTGGGGCCACTGCCTGCAGGAACCACCGTGCCCTTGCAGCCCGGGCCAGATAGTAACTCTTTCCTTGACAGAGGAAACATGCAAAGCACTAATTCTCTCTGAGTAAGAGAAAAAGACAGAGAGGACATGTGGAGAGACAACATGGAGACAATGAGGTCAGTGAAGAAGGAGTCACGTTTTGGATAAGAGAACAAGAAGGTGTCTTGGTTTTAGGCTGAAATTCTTCTGTAAGCCATGGGACTGTGATATACTAGAATATCCCTCTAAGTCATGGAAGGTATGGATGGGAGATGAGAGTATTCAGATTGTAGATATGAGCAAAGGTATTTGTGGTAAATGTTGAAGTAGCTGTGATCTCATGAAAACCTTGAACAGAGAGAGAGAGAGAGAGAGAGAGAGAGAGAGAGATGAGATGAAGACCTGCCTCAAGAAGAGAAAAAGAAGAATATCTCTGTTCTCAGAGATGAAATGAACTCAGAAAGAGATGAAGAGAGCCTTTGCTTTTGAACCACTCATCCTTAAAATGGTACCCCATGGCCCATAATGCAGCTTTTGGGAAGGGTCCACAATATGAAAGGGACTTCACAAATGCAGATTCCTGGGCAGCCTCTTTTGTGAGAATTAAAAGCCACAAGAGAACTGTATGTCTTGTGGGAAGTTTCCATAGCAGACTAAAAGAGACTTCTCTCTAAATGAACTGGTGAAAGACTACTTTAAAGGTGGAATACTAACCTGAGTTCCAAGTTTTGTCTTTATATGTTGTCTGTGAGAAGGGAAGGGAAAATTGTGGGGGAGGGGAAGTGTTTTGAAAGTTTTATTCTGATTCTTAGTAATTTTTTCTCTTGTAGTTTTGTTAATAAACCTGTCATTATACCCTTTTAAATTTTTAACCTGCTTTGCTTTTGTCCTAATCCTATCTCACAGCAGAAAAAGAGTGAATAATTCTAGTAGGCACTCAAACCACTACACTAATTGGTGCCCTGACTCAGATACAGAAATTGGCAAACCTGAAACCACTATGCAAGTTGGTGTTTCCACCCGATTGTGTCCTGAAACCATCACAGTTATTTACAGGAGCTAACACTTTGTGTTTCAATGTTTAAGCCCCTTTACCTGACTAGATGATATAAGGTGAGAAATTGTGGGATAATTTTCTCTTTTTTTTTTCTTTTTTTTTTTGTTAATAGGCATTGTTAATATTAATAAGATAGAATTAGAAAACAAATTTAGTAGTGGAGTATCCTTGTAATTTAAATTATAACAATCATTTTATAACTTTGCAGCTTGTCTTCACACACATAAATATGGCAACCTGCATAAATTAAACTCATAGCAGCATGGATATAAAGCCTGACTTGCTGTCCAAAACCACAGTGAAACTGTATTATAAGTACACATTATCAAAAAAAGTGAATTTTTTCTCAAGAAAAATCCCCTACATTGTGATACACCACTTGTTACTACATGAATGAAGCTCATTCCTGTATGGAACTCTGACACCAACTGTGTATCAAATAAAATTATTGACATCAATAAAAGAGCAAACAGGAAATAAAACACACAAAATGTTACTGCCTATAAAATGTACACATATGTATGTCTGATATATATTTATTTAAAAAAAAAAAAGTCAACAAAAGCAAAATAAAACAAAATTACAATAACATCAATAAAAAATGACGTCTCCAAAACCCAGAAAAACTTTCCGAATTATGATTTTCCCTTTGGAAGACGGTACCTCTTATTATGCAGAGTTTTGACCTGCACCAAATACCAAAACCAATGTTACCCTTGAAATTTTGAAGTTCTCTCCATGTATATTTTCCAAAGAGGTTTTAGAAGCTTTGTGTTTGAATTATTTGTTTATTGTGTTATTCTTCATATTAAAAAAAAAAAATTCTGAAAATTAAGTGACTGTTCAAGCTATTGTCTGGATGCAACATTCTTACTAGGGGTACTAAGGAATGCTTTTGCTTGTATAAGTCTGCTGTCATGAAGGAGAGAAGGAAATACACTTAGAAATATTGCTTTAATTTGTACAGAATTTGAGCAACACATATCAAAAATTTTGAAATTAAGTGTAAAAGGATAAGTGATACAACCTAGATATAGAATAGCAAAAAAACAAAATAAAACTTAAAAATTACTGTAAACCAAGAAATTTATCATGAGTTATTTTGATTTATGGTCTCTATTTTCATTTTACAAAAGTAATCTATAATAATACAAACACAAAGCTTTGCCTCTGCTTTATTAAGTAGTACGTGTCACATTTCATGCTTTTAAAAATGGAAAAAAGTAACAATATTTGGTTGATGTAGCAAATCATTTGCTTAAGACTAGCACAAGGTGAAATTTAACTGACTTTCAAGAAGGGAAATATACTACTCTTGTTTCTTCACTGTATTTGGCTTTGGCTTGAATGTTCTGATGTTGAAAATATTAGCATGCAGGAATAAGTGGTAGTATAAATATGACATAATACAGCTATTACTTTCTAACCTTCAGATAGGCAAAGTGATAATTTCAGATAGATTCTATCAGAATACATGAATGTGACTTTTTAGTGACTAAAGTCTTTGAGCTAAATGTCCAGAACACTTCAATATTTATTTTGAGAGTTCAGCTTTATTTGATTGTGTAAAGAATATACTACATGCATAAAATATTCTTTCCAGGTGGAAAGAATGGCTGAAGATTATTTGTTCACTGTGGTTTAATAAGCCACTTTTGTTCCAGAGAATCCCGATTTCTCAGTGAGGCAAGATAATGTGTACACACTGAAGAAAGCTAGGCAGAGAAAGCCTGGGCCTCAAATATAAGAGATGCTGGCTCGCACAAACCCACAGAAGACAGGAGAAGGACCAAAATGCTCTCTCAGGAACTAGCCCACAAGAATGTCAAGGTAGCACAATTCAGTTAAGAAGAAACAGAAAAATCCACAGCTGTATAAAAGAAGAAAAAAAGTTACTATTAGGAACCATGTAGGCTGCCAATCCTATCACTATATACCCCTAAAAATATAATTAGTACCTGAACCCAAAATGTTATTTGTGACAAATCCTGTATAACCATGAGTTAAGTAAAGACTGTTGAATTTTGGGGATGAGTGTAGATGCACCAGCACAGTACATTCATAAATGTTGAACATGTCTCTATGAAGCTGATGGTGACTTAATTGAATGTACTTCCCAGAGGGTATAAACAAAAGATGCATAGCTTTGATTTAATTAAACTTTAAGCTTTCCGAACTGAATTAAAATAACAAATATTGCATGGGAAAGGGAAGATATCGTAGAAAAACTAACACATAGGTTTAGAGGGCATTTTTGGAACCTTCTGCTCATTCACAGTTTCTAGTTGTTGAAAAAATATCTTTGTATACATAAATATTTTCATTTGTGTGGGGGTTTTTTGTTTATTTTCTAACTAAAGAGAAAAAAAAAACCCTTAAAACTAAGAAACTTGTGAAATAATTAAGCACTGTTTTAGAAATGAAAACTAAAGCACATGTGGGTGGGACCACTAAAAATGGATGTAGAATCCTACTTGCAGAGGATGTTGAGAAGGCAGTTATGGAGTACCTATTTTTCCATCTGTATTTGACCAGACCAGTCCCCAGGAACCTCTGGTGTAGGAGACAGGGTAAAGGAATGTTGGAAGGAAGACTTTCCCTTGGTCCAGGAGGATTGAGTTAGAGGAAAATTTGACATCCACAAACCCATGGGGCCTGATGAGATAAGTGCTGAGAGAGACAGTATAGATGTGCTTCTCTTTGAAAGGTTGTGGCTATCAAGAGAGGTGCCTGAGGGCTGGAAGATAACGTATGTCATCCTGGTCTTCCAAAAGGGCAAGAAGGACCCAGAAAACTACTGGCCAGTCAGTCAGTCAGCCTCATATCAATCCCTGAAAAGGTGATGGAGTGCCTCTTTGTGAAGGTCATCTCTATTCATCTTCTGTCACAAGATGATCAGGAGTAGTCAGCATGGATTCAGTAAATGTAAGTCATTTGAACTAAGTCAGTTTGAACAACCTGATTGTCTTCTATGATGCAGCAACTACCTGGACAGATGAGGGCAAAGCAGTGGATATGGTCTACCTCAACTTCAGCAGGGCTTTTGACACTGTCTCTCACAACATCCTCACAGGCAAACTCAGGAAGTGTGGATTAGATGAGTGAATGGGAAGGTGCATTGAGAACTGGCTGAATGGGAGATCCCAGGGGCCTGTAATCAGTAACACAGGGTCTGGCTGGAGGTCTGTCACTAGTGGTGTCCCCAGAGGTTAAATACTGGGCCCAATATTAATTTACTTGTTCAATAACTTGGATGAAGGGGCAGATGCCTACTGAGCAAATTTGCTGTCCATGAGCTAGCAGTGTGTCCTGGTGGCCAAGAAGGTCATTGGTGTCTTGAAGTTCATTGGGAAGATCACTATCAGGATGTCAAGGGAGGACATCCTGTCACTCTACTCATCCCTGATGAGGTCACATCTGGAGTGCTGTCTCTGGTTCTGGGTTCCTCAATACCAAAGAGACATGGAGCCCCTAGATGGAATCTAGTAGAGGACAACAAAGATGATTAAGGGACTGGAGCATTTCTCTTGTGAAGAAAGGCTGAGGGAGTTGGGCTTATTCAGCCTTGAGAAGAGAAAATGAGAGGTATTCTCATCATTGTGTGTGAGTATCTGAAGTGAGGGTGCCAAGAGGACGGAGCCAGGCTCTGCTCAGTGATGTCAAGCAATAGGACAAGAGGCAATGGGCAGAAACTGATGCAAAGAAAGTTCCACCTGATTATCAGGAAGAACTTCTTTACTATGTGGCAATATTTTACTTTCCTGTGATAACCTGCTGTGCTCCCTTTCAAGCTGATCTGTTCTGTGACTCTAGTATGACACAAAAATGGTTTATTAAGAAAAAAAATAAAACTGAGCAAATTTACTGCTAAATTAATATCATTTTTTGGTGTGTGAAAATAAAGTTTTTATTAACTTCAGAGACAGTGATAGCAATCAAAAATTTACATTTCATTGAGATCTTAAAGTTATTGAAAATTTTAATGCTTTCTACTGATGAAAAGACCCTCTTTGTTTCTGCAAGATAATTCTTACTAATATTTGTGACAGTTCACAGTTGAACACAGTTACTCCGCTGTAGTTACACAGAACTCAGTATTTGACATTTAGCTGGCTGCTGAAGAGACAGATTATAAATTTGAGTAGAATAATTTTATAATATTTTATACTTTTTTTCCCCCATCTGCCAGAGAAACTAAATTAATTATTGTTTTTTGTAGATTGGAATAGTAAATACAGGGAATTTCACTTGAGATAACACTTAGAGATACCTCAGAGAAACCTTTTTCTACAAATAAAAATGGTGGGTGAAATTTTGGCTAATAGACCAAATACCAATACAACAAATGTTGTCATTTCAGTGTGACTATTGCAGAGACTGGAAAAAGTCCTAACAAATGATTATTAGGATAATAATCTGTCACAGTTTTGAAGATAGACGCATGAATGAACACACCGAGTTCATGTGACAACAGCCAAAGTTTATTGATGGACACCCTCTGTTATAGGGGCTTCAGTATTCCTGTGCTTGAACATTTGATTGGTTGAGGTCTTAATGCCACCCATCTCAGTGGCCAATTAGATGTCTGCCTTCAGCCTTGAATGGGATTGGCTGAGGTCCCCTGTTTGAGTTTGAATCCAATCTATCATTGTCTTACTCTGGGTCTTGCTTACTTCTGCTCTTTAACAAACTAGGCTAGTCAAGTTGGGGTCTGTTATGGCCAATTTTATCTGTGCAGGTTACAGACCAGCTGTAGCTGCCACAGTTACCCCTTTTTCTGTTTAAAAATGCCAAGTGTTCTTTGTCCCCTTCTGCAGTGCCCCTTGCAGATATGATGACAAAGACAGCATGATGACACAAATGATGTGCCTAGCTCGAACAAGGCTTTCTGCCCAACTCAACAAACCTAGCCCCACCCAGCCAGTGATGCATCCCATGTATCATTGGAGTTGTAACATTCGCATCCAGGAGCTGTCAGGCGAGATCACCAGTAATACAATCTTTCAGGCTGGCATGCTGCAGGCTTATTACTTAGAAGTTACAATATTTGAAGGAATATGAGGAAAACCTAGGAAAGCCATAGCTACAACATGTCGCTCCATTGAAGTGATCCACTCTCACAACCTTCCAATGTTTGCCATCCACTTTCTTCTTTCCATGTTACAATGGCTTTTCTTGTTTTCCCAGAACCACCAGTGAATAATGCAACACCTTTTAGGGGCATGTGACTATTCAGTGGCTTTAGACATAGTGCAATGGTAATGTAGGGCTGAATCGTAGCTGCCTGACCTAGATTTTTGACCAACACAGGCCTTCTACTGAAAGAGCTGTGCGTGGTCTCTCTGAAGCAAGTAATGGCAGAACCCACAGCCTTGGCAGGCCACAATGGAGGCCAAACGTTGGCAAAAGTGATGCTAACGTCTGCCCCTGTGTTGATCATTCCACTGACTTTTATCTGTGAGGGACTTTGCCTGAAGCATCGTGATGGTACAAACCATATTAGGTTTTTGATCACCTATGACCTGAGTCCAGTACATCTGAGGGTCTCCTGTTGACCCTTGGTATCCTTACACTCTAGAATCTGTTTTGGGGACAGAAGATTTAAAAGGGATGAGTTGAGTAATTCAGGTTTTAGCAGGGGTAGTCACAGATGGAATAGGGGTTGATACGAAAACATGTATTTGTCCTGTATACCTGGATATACAAAAACACCTTGTAGAGTGGCACTGGATCTTCTGATCGGCAGTGTCGTCAATCCTTCCCCTATGGGCCCCTGGGCCTTGAGACGAGCCTTATGTACCTTTAATGTGCTTTTAGTTGTTGGGATTGAGGTGGAAACAGCTATTCCAGCTGATCTTCTTGTTCTTCCTGTGAGTTGGTCACATAAGCTTAAACAGGACGACTTGTGTCTGCATGCGTCTCACTCTCAAGCGCAGTCTGCTGTTTCCCTGGTCCTTAAGAATTTATCCCTTAGTGTAAATTCTGGATTTGCATTGTCTGGCCACATGACCAGGTCTCCCCGATCACTTGTAGTTCTTTATCACATCTACATTCCTCTGTCCTTGAAATGTCTTCAGTAGATTAGGTTTAAGGGGACAGTAAAATTTCATGAGGCCATGTTGTCCACATCTGTAGCAATGGGATCTTACAACAGCTGCAATAGAATCTGCTAACAAAGACATGCTATGGGATTCAGATCCAGCTTTAGCACAGGCATTTATCATTTCATCTAAAGATGGATTTTCATTCAGCAGCAGTTCTATGACATTTCTGCAATTTTTGTTAACAGGGTCCCATACCAATTGTAATATTAATTGATTTCTAGCCTCAATATTTACATATTGTTTTTTCATGGCATTCTGCAGTCTTTCTATAAATTGCAGGTACAGTTCTTTGACCCCTTGTTTGATCTTTGAATACCTTTGGGTCGGGTTAGCCATATTTGCCACTTTAAACAGGGCCTGCATCCCCAAGACTTTTACTTGTGCCAGCAACAATGGATGTAATCATGCTCGGAGTTGTGGGTCTTCCACTGGTGGTAATCCTAGGAGCTGAGGAACCCCTGCCCTAAAAAGTGGATCTTGCTGTGAAACTCAGATTTCGTAGTTCTTTCTCCTCTGCACTGTGTCACCAGGTGGACTTGAATACTATATATTGGACTGGGGTATATATCAATTTAGTGAGATGCTTAATATCAAAATGAGTTACTTCTACAGTTAAAATTGCAGCATATTGGCTAGTGCAGGACACCCTAGTCTATGCTTTGTGGTGAGCTGGCACAGTTCAGAGGGGAGCAGAGACTGAAAGGGCATGCACTTACCAGGCATGGTTCTGCTGCCTCTCAGCACCGGGTATGCTTCAACCTCCATATCCCAGGTTTCCAACCACTTGATATGAGCATGTCGATCTTATCTGCACCCTCAAAATCCCCATTTGCAACTGCTGCTCACTTTACCTGTCGCCAGATGGTGACTGAATTGGGTGTAGCTACTGGCAGTGCAGCACTAGTGTCCTCTTGGGGTTCAGCAGAATGGTGGTGGCTCAGGCTCCCTCCACAGGTGTCTCTTGAGTCTGCTGCCAACCTGTGTCCCTATAGTTATCCAAACCCCTGCTATGGTGGCAGTGGCAGCGGACACAACACTGTGGTTTGAGACCCTGTGTCCCACCAGCGCTTCCAGGTATGAGGGTGATTTGACTTCCAGGAACCTGTGTGCAGTCATACCTCCGGTGTCTGCCCACGAGTCACAGCAATGAGTGGGCCTGCCAAGTGTAGGCTGGACAGTAGGTGTGGTTTCAAAGCCAAGCCAATCAGCCTCAGGCAGAGGTGGTCTGAGCATATCTATGGTGACAAAGGATGTAGCAGGGGTTGTAGGAGGCTCTGGCGCAAGTGGTTCAGCTAACTACACATGCACTCTTTGATGCAGGTGACGGGGACTGCTGGGGGGGCTGCACTGCACTGCAGCACAGCTGTAGTGTGATCAGCTGCATGGCAGTGCAGTCTGGCTTGGCATCTCGATGCGGCGAGGCTGTCTCGCCTGGCCTCTCCTCCCACATGCTCAGTGTGGTGTCCATGCCTCCAGCTGCCTCACCTGGCACACCATCTTTGCTGCATGTCTCAGCATCCCCACTTGTATTCTTGAATCCTGCCTGGTTTTTAACTGCCTCAACAAGTCCAAAACAACCCTCCAGGACTTTATAACCTTTATGGTGGCTTTGTTGCCTATGGAGGCTGCCTCAGTTATGAATCTTTGAGTCCATTCCCAAGTTTCTTCTTTCAAGGGTAGCTTCTTCAATTGTGTTCAACCCATGGCTCGTAGACCACATCAGACAGGCTAAGAAATCCTGCTCTTCGCATTTTTCCCTCTGTTCCCCTAAAAGGAGAGTCAATTTCTTAACAACTGGGTTTTCCTCCACGCAAACATATCCTCCCATGTCTCCTGGTGGTGTTCTTCTGTTTACAGGGTCTAGACTTCCACATGTCTCCTCCCTGGGATGCCGTCTACCCACAGCAGTTGCTTTCTATCACATTGGGATTACCACTTGTCACAGTTTTGGAGACAGACACACGAATGAACACACCGAGTTCATGTGACAACAGCCAAAGTTTATTGATGGACACCCTCTGTTATAGGGGCTTCAGTATTCCTGTGCTGCTTGAACATTTGATTGGTTGAGGTCTTAATGCCACCTAGCTCAGTGGCCAATTAGATGTCTGCCTTCAGCCTTGAATGGGATTGGCTGAGGTCTCCTGTTTGAGTTTGAATCCAATCTATCATTGTCTTACTCTGGGTCTTGCTTACTTCTGCTCTTTAACAAACTAGGCTAGTCAAGTTGGGGTCTGTTATGGCCAATTTTATCTGTGCAGGTTACAGACCAGCTGTAGCTGTCACAGTATTCCACTGGGGATATAAAGTGGTGAGTTTCTTGTATTACACTATACTTCAGAACCTGCATTTTTATATGTATTTCTATAAGTGTTTTCTTATCCTGCAGCAGTTCAGTAGTACTGGGAGGATCAAAATGATTTTCAAGGTGTTTCATTAGAAGGTGTGAGGGGAGTGCCAATTACTAACATTCTCAGAACTCACAACATTGCCAACTCAGAAGCCCAAACCATGGCATTCCTATAGTCTAGATACCTATCATCAGAACTTGCCACAAAAAGTCAAATACTTCACTTTCATGTATACACTGAACAAATATCACCAGCATAAATTTCAATAATATGGTAATTTAATTCCTTAATGTGAATTACTTTACAAAACATAGCTGAAAAGAAGGAATGTAAGAAGTAAATACATGGCTTTTCAGCAACAGTCAAAAACATGAGAACTAAGAATGAAATATCTAAGAATCTCTATAGACGACTAAATCCATGGCCATGTTTCTGTTTTGGACATGTGAGACAGTATTCTTGTTGTAGTGGTGGTTTTGATTTAGTTTTGGGGGTTTTGTTTGTTTGTTTAATTTTTTCCCTGTAAACTGTAACCAAAATTCACAAAATAATTGCTGGTTTGAATTTGCAGCAATAATTTAGAGATATACCGCTTCTTTTATATCTGTTGTTGCTGATGGGGTGGTTGTTATTCTTGTTACCTCTCATTTCTATGTAAGAATACTCAGTATTTTCCCTGAACAAAAAA
>VWYP01017982.1:436118-452257 GCA_013400435.1 Pycnonotus jocosus | reverse complement strand
GCGGGCGGCGCGGAGAGGCCCCGGTGGCGGCGGCGGGGGACGGGCCCGCGCCCGTGTTCACCCTGGAGGAGGGGGCGAAGCGGAACTCCAGCCGTGAGGCCTGGCTGGTGATCCACGGGCGCGTCTACGATGTCACCCGGTTCCTGGAGGAGGTGAGGCCTGGAGTGGGGGCTGCCCGGCCCGGCCCCGCCCCTGCGGGCTGAGGGGAGCGGGGAGAGGCTGGTGGGTCCCGTGAGGCCGAGAGGGGCGGGGAGGGTCCGGGAGGGTCAGGGGCTGCCGTGGGGACAGAGATCCCGGGGGCGGATGCAAGGGGAGGGGGCGAGCAGGCCCCGCCGGGGTTTGTGGGGGTCCCGGTGTCTCCGGGGCAGCTCCCCGGCCCGGGCTGTGCGGTCTCTGAGCGGCCTCATGCCCGCGGTTCCACCTCCAAGGCACGGACGGGATGGCGGCTCACGGTGGCAGGGGTTATGCTGGGCTCATGTGGGGCAATTCCAGGTTTCCCAGGAAATCTGTTCAGGCAGGGCCAGGCGAGGCGCAGGTTTCCTTCAGTCACGGGACCTCACTCCGCATCTTGAAGGGTGAACGGGCTCGGAGCCCTTCAGGAGTTCGAGTATGAAGTCTGCAGGGGGACCCCAGAACTTGGAGGAGGAGATGACAGTGATACCGCAGCCACCACTCTGCTGCCTGCCCAGAGAGGACCAGGCACCAGGGGTTTGCAAACAATGCAGCTTCTGCCAAATCTCCAGTTCCCTTGGCTGTGGGGACAAAAATTCCTTCAAGACTCACTGTTTCTTGTCTTCTGATTTTGAGAAGGTTGAGAGTGGTGTCCTAACTCTTGAGAGCTGGAAATGGAGTGAGAATAAACAGTAACAAAATAGTAACGCCCGAGGGAATGGCATGAAGTTGTACCAGGGAGGTTTAGGTTGGATTTTAGGGCAAGGTTCTTTCCCCAGAGGGTGGTGGGGCACTGCCCAGGCTCCCCAGGGAATGGTCCCAGCCCCGAGGCTGCCAGAGCTCCAGGAGGGTTTGGACAGTGCTGCCAGGGATGCCCAGGGTGGGATCGTTGGGGTGTCTGTGCAGGGCCAGGGGTTGAACTCGATGATTCCTTCAAACTCGGGATATTCTGTGATTCTCTGGTTCTGTGAAAATTTCAAAGGGGTTTATCCCAGCTTAAAATAACACCAAAAACTTTGTGGCCTTTGCAGGGCAATGTACAAAGGTTGGGCTGAACCAGCTCCAAAGGAGACACTTCATTGAAATGCACGTGTTCCATCTTGTTGGTTCTGCTGGTCTGAATCCAGCTCTGGTTTCCTTCCAGGCCCACGTGGTTGCAGCCTGTGTGCTGGGGAGTGACAGAGCTGCTGTGGCGAGGGTAGAGCTGGATCAGGCAGGAGGGAGTGATCACCTGGCAACTGGAGTTTGTGCCTTGCTCTGCAGCTCTCAGTATTTATTTATAAAGTTGGACACAATCTGTTTTCTTCTTTGGGTCCAGAAAATGACCAAATCACAGAATTGTCCAGGCTGGAAAATCCCTCCCAGACCATGGAGTCCAAACTGTGCCCAATTCCCATCTTGTCCCCATCCCCGAGCACTGAGTGGCACATCCAGGCCTTTCTGGGGATGGGGACTCCAACATCTCCCTGGGCAGTTCCTTCCAATGAACAACACGATAAAATTCCTCCTGATGTCCAACCTGAGCCTCCCCTGGTCCAGCTTGAAGCTGTTTCCTTTTGTCCTGTCCCTGTTCCCTGGGAGCAGAGCCTGACCCCCCTGGCTGCCCCCTCCTGTCAGGGAGCTGTGGAGAGGCAGAGGGTCCCCCCGAGCCTCCCTTCCTCCAGGGCAGTTTGGTGGGAGGAGATGTGCAAGGTGGAAGCAGGACAGTTTGGTGGGAGGGAGTTGTGAGTGCACAAAGGCTAAGTAGATGCAGGGGAAGACAAGGCAAAAAACTTGGAAAAGCAGTTCACAGCTGGTTTCTGAATAAGAAAATGCTGGGACAGGGGTTAGGAAGTGCCAGAACGAGCTGGAGGTTGGGACAGCAGTTGCAGGAGATGCAAATCTTGTCTTAGACTTGTCTCTGTGCTGTAATTTGGAGCGTGGACACTGCAGGGAGGTTGAGTCTTCATCTCGATGTTCTCTCTAAGATGGAGTCTGGGATGTGCTCCCTGGGACACCTTTGGAATTAAAAGTGAGCCCAGAAAAACACTTCAATCCCTCCAGCAAGCCAGGTTTAGCAGTGCCCTGAGTGTCACCTTGAGATGGTGTTTCACCCTGAGATGATATTTCACTCTGTCCTTTCCAGGCCCTTTTTCCCATTTGTGTTTTTCTGACATAAAAAGACCTACTTGGACGAGGGAGAAGGAGAAGAATAAGGGCACTGTTGAGCTGTGCCAGCATAGCTGACACCACACTGTGCTGTGCACACCCCTTGCTGGCACAGGGGAACTGTAGATCAAGGCCTCATTTATTGGCAAAAATCCTCTTTCTATCTGTTACCCTCTGGAGTGGCAGGGAATGCCGTGCAGCTGATGGGAAGCAGGAGTGCTTGTCTGGTTTGGAAGCTGCAGCTGTGTGGGGAGCTGGTGCTGCAGGGCTCTGCGTGGTGCACTCAGCTCTTGGGGTGTCCTGTCGTGTGTCCCCCGGCCCCGTGTGCTCACTGGAGCAGGATCTGCTGGGGGCCTCTCCTGGCCTTTGCTCACAGATTGTTTGGCTGGGATTGCTGAGGCTGCTGGCACGTTCCGTGGGTGGGATTGTGCAATCCTGAAGAAGTCACCGCTAAAAGGCTGAATTTGGCTTCATGATTCCTGCAAATTATGCACTGCAGGTCAGCCAGCCCGAAATCCCTGTGCTGCTGGAGGTGTAGACCAGTTTAAATTTCCAGTTTACATTATGTGTAATAGGAGTAACAAGACACATATCACATAACAAAATTTACTGAATTATAAGAACACAAACCAAATCCAGGAGATGTGCAAAGACAGCAACTGAAGTGTTGCAGGTGTTTCTGGGAGGTGAATCTCCTGTGCTTCAGGGAGAAATGAAATGGGCTTATTTTAAAATCTAAGACAGCCTTGTGGTGATCTATTTTCTCCCAAATCTGGGTAACTGGACCACACCAGGATACCTGTTATCACTCCTGGTTGCAGTGGTCTAGATAAGCACGTGCAGGCTGTGGCTGGAGCAGGAGGGGCTGTGTGCTTGGGGTGAATGGGGCTGGAGGGAGGCAGCTGTACCTCCTGCAGGAGCTCTGGGGTCTGTCAGGCTCACACTGTACCATGGTATCAAAATCTGAGCTTTTAATTTGTGCACAGTCTGCAAGAGACTTATTTACAGTTCTGCTGGAGGGATACGGTTTCTCTCCATTTTCACATATGACTAGGAGAGTCTGGAGAGCCACGTTTCTCCAGGAAGCTTTTGTGTCTGTTATGGGAACCCACAGGCCACAGCAGCCCCCACAGCTCCGTGTCTCAGCACATGCTGCTGTTCCTTATCCTCGTGATAAGTGCGAGCAGGAATCCATTTGCAGTTTCCAGGTGGAAGGAGCCTGGGTTGTGACACCACTGACCCAAATCGCTCAGTTGGTTTCAGGTATAGTGTTCTTCAAGAGAAGGAGGAGCACCAGGCAGCTGAATTTCCTCATGCTGACTTGCTCCAGCTTCACAGTGGTGTTCTTGGAAAACCTGTTCCAGCCTTACAACCAGCACAGTGCAGGATGAGTGGATCATTCATCCAGGTGACTGCTCATCCTTGGTTCTGCCTTGGATGATGCTGGCACATGACTATTGCACAGGAATACTCTTCCCTCTCTTGGTTGATTTCTTTAATTCTGGGCACTAGCAATGAAACTTTCAGCCCTCCTCAACCTGATGATCTTCTCTCTTACCTCACACAGTGATCTGATTAGTCCTGGAGCTTAGTGTTGTTGCTGAGCTCCTTTGTGTCTGTACCAGCAATTCCCAGCCAGACATTTGCAGACAGGTCCTTGGAGTTTGTGGAGAGGGTACTCTGTGGAAGTTTGGGATGTGCTCCTGGAGGCCTTTGCTGCATGCCCTCAGTTCCGATTCGCTGCTACTCACTGTGTGTGCTGTAGGTCCAATGACAGGAAGGACCCAATTTTATTGTCACCTCTCTCCTTCCAGTTTGCTTTTGGCTGTTTCTTGTCAGAAAATGACATTTTGCAGCCATTGTTTCCCCTAGAAGTTGTTTTCCCCCCTCCATAATTTGCAGCACTGTCTCCATGTTTTCCTGCAGCAGCTGAGCTGCAGATTTGGGCAGTTTTGTGGCAGAGTCAATGACTTCCTGTACAAATAGTCTGGGTTTATGTTTGCTGGGGTAGGACAAGGTAGGAATTGTCTGGCTGCAGCAGTGCTGTCTGGAGAACAGAGCCCTTCAGAAATAGGAGATGCCAAAATATTTTGAAGGTCTTTTTCTTTTAGGCTTGGAGATTGCAGTGAAAGACAGATGTGCACAAATAAATAATTGTGGATTTAGCAAGGGAATAGAAAAGCTTCAGAGCCAGAGATGTAAAGAAGAGTGAACTTTACTGTTCTCCTTTTCTCTTGAATTTTATCCTTCCTCTTGCCTATGGAGAGACTGGATGTCATTGAAAGATCCACTGCACATTCCCTGTTGCTGCAAGGTTTTGTCTATCCTTCTAGGGTGAATTATCAGGAAAGGAGGGTTGTCTGCTTAAAATTCAGGTATTTCCCTGTCTGAAATATGAGATTTCTGGTGAGGCAGGAGTTCTTCTAGAAGGCTTAGATAGATGGGCAGCTTTTCAGTGGATCATAGCTGGAAATCAGACAGTTCTGAGCAATGTGAATAGACAACATCCAGCAGTCCCTGCTCTGACTGCTCTGGGATCAGGCGAGCCTGAGGCTTGGTGTGGGAGAAAGGGCAGCCAGAACTGCAGCTGGACACACGAATGAGCCACAGAGCCTCACCTGGTGCCCCAGCTCAGCCACCTGATAACTGCCTGCTCACAAACTGTGCCTCCACTTTGCCCTTTGTGGCTCCTGAGAAAGATCCATGTTGGTTTAGTGACATACCTGGACAGTAAAGGGATTTATTCCAAACAAGGAGCTGTGATACGAGGATTGCAGGATTGGCTGCAGCAACCCACAGGAGCAAACAACGGGGCTGGTTTGTGTCCATCCTGTGTTTGGTGTGAGGTGGGATGGCCTGGTGGCAATATTCAAACTTTTGGCAGCAAAAGCAGACAAACTGAAGGAAGAGGGGGAGTGGCAACTGCTCTGTGTCTGTGGGAAGGAGAAGGATATGTCAGAGAGAAGCAGGTGTGTTGGTCCTTTGATCTGAAATGTAGCCCAGCATCTCTTCTCCAATTCAGGGCTGCTTGCTGAAGCCCTGGAAAACTGGGTTAGTCCCTGTGAGTGCCCTGGGATGTGTGACCACTTTATTGGTGTAACGGGATTAGCTGGTGGTTCACACTCAGGCTGTAAGGGGATTGTCCTTTGCTAGGTCTGTGGTTAGTGCTTTTCATTGCCAGGCCATTCCTGGAACTGTGGCATCAACAGTGCACAGAGCCCAGCCCACCACAGATAACAGCACCACACCTGGGGTTTGTGTCACTTCATCCCATCTGAGAGTCAGCTGTGACCAGCTGCCACCCACAGCAGTGGCACTGTCACTGTGGAGCTCCCTGGGGGTTTGGCTGTTGTAGCTCTGGGTCTCTGAAGTCAGTGTATGATATTAAACAGGATAATTTTTGTGAGACTTCATGATTTCCTCCCCCTGCGTCACTGGTGGTTGCACGCAGGACCAAGTTCACTATTGCACATCCGTGTGCAGGGTCAGCCAAACATCATTTTTGTGGTAAATGAAGAAGTAAAATATCCTTTCCTCCTGGTGTCTGTGAATTCCTGAGGAGAGATTGGACAATTGACTCTCTGGCAGATTTTACTGATGGTGTTGGTGAGGTGCAGTGCAGGTTGGGAGGAAGGCTGATGACATCCTCAGTGCCTTTCTGCAACCAGCCCTCGGCTCACCTGGACTCTTCTCTTCCAGCACCCAGGTGGAGAAGAGGTGTTGCTTGAGCAAGCTGGCAGAGATGCCACTGAGAGCTTTGAAGATGTGGGGCATTCCACAGATGCCAGGGAAATGCTGAAGCAGTACTACATCGGAGAGGTCCACCCGGTGAGTGCCTGGTGTAACCCCCAAACAAAGACACCAAGGGGTGTCCTGTGAAATAAGTTAGTAGTTGAGGGGTTTAGGCAGTCCCTATGTTGTCCAGGGTTTCTGCCGGGAAACTGAACTAAATTAGTCTTCTCCTTCCACCATTCAGGACAGATTTCTTGCTTCATTTAAATCAGGGTATTTAAGCTGAATTCATGGATTCCCTCTGTAACTGGTGGAAGCATAATCCACCTTTGCCTTGTAATTCTGAGCTCAGGAGGGTGAGAGTTCCCAGGGGCACAAACACCACCTTCCTGCCTGCCTTTGGGTGCCAAAGGAAGGGCTCCTTTGAAAACTGAGCCCAGGCAATTACCTTTGTACAGAACAATTCCCTCATAAAGGCTGCAGCCTTCCTTTGAAGTCAGCACTTAACCTCTTTTCTTCTTCTTTTCCCCTGACAGAATGATCGTGAAAAGGAAAGTTCTAAGGTAAGCTCTCAGCATTTCAGTCTTCTGCTTTTATTTAATGTCACATGTCTTTTGGAGGTTTTTTCTCCCCTCTTTTTTTCGTGCAGAGCTTGTGGCTTTATGTTTACGCAAACTACACATGAATAAATTTCCCAAGCAAATTCTACCTTTGTTTTTGTTCTGAAGCTCAGTGGGCACCTCAGTGGGAAATTGGAAGTGAGTTTTTGTGCCCTTTCTCTGCTGGCAGCAGCGATGTTTTTTCCACACCTTGAGCCACAGACCATTTTTTGCATTTCTGTTGTGGTAAAGACCACGGAACTGCTTTCCTTGTTGTTCCCTTGGAGCCAGGAGAGGCCGGGAGCCGGCTGGCAAACAGGAATTCTCTGTTAACTGCCTCAGGGATCAGTGGTATTGCTTAACACTCAGGTACTCCTGGACTAGAATAGGGCAGAGTGTTGCAAAAATGCCTTTGGAAGGGATGGGGAGAGGGAAAAGGCAATAAATAGAATCCCAGCTGGGAGGTAAACATGTGCTTTGCAGCTGGCTGGGCTGGGAGGCCTGGACAGGGCACAGCTCTGCCTTCAGCAAGGCTTTCAGCAGATATTCCTCTGAGCAGGACCACTTGCAGAGCAGCAGGAGTCCAGAAGGGAATTGTCAGCAGGGAAATCAAGGATAACTCAGGTTGGGTAAAGCCTATGCTTCGTTATGACGTGGAGCTGTGTGATTATGTACATATTAACCTTAAAATTTATTTTTTGATTCAACTCCGGTTCATAAACAGAATCACATGCTGAAAGTGTGCACAGAAATCAGTGATGAGCAGAGTAGCTCCCTTGGATCTGAGTTAAATACTTTGTTCAAGTATTTTTCTCTTCTGATCAATAAGTCCATCACGTTATGCACAGCTGAGGGCTCTCTCCAGAGGGCATCAGCTGTTTTAAAAGGAGGTTCCAATGTAATTTAAAAGATAGCAGGAAGAGAGAGAAACAGTAGTGTACAAATAAATAAAGAGGAAGCACAAAACCACCCCAAAACTGTGATGTAATAAGCAAGGCCTTATTTTGAGAGGGATGCAAGTTCCAGCATGAAGTTGGTGACTGGGTGGGACAGATTGGATTGATGGAAAGAAAATGAAGATGACAGCAAACATCCCCCAAATCATCCACACTGGTGACAGGGGGTGTTTGGGAGAGGAGAGTTGTTTGTAATCACACGTTCAGGCTTGTCCTATTAGCACACGTTTAATATTTCTTTGTTCCCCTGCTAACTCCCTCTTTCTTCCTCCAGAAGCCAAGTAGGACATCCTCAGGCCAAACAAGGTATAGTATCTCCTGCAAATAAGAATGGGAAATGGAGGGGCTGGGACTCTGTTTGTAGAGCTGCGTATTAACTCCAAAGGGCAGGAAAATCCCCAGGGATATACTGCAGTGCCCTTCTGGCAAGCAGATACTCCAAAGCGAGTGCCAGAATGTGCACCTCCCTTGCTGGACGTGAGCCCGGGTCTGCTCTGCTCTGCTCTGGGCAGAACCAGCATCCCAGTGTCTGGAATTCTCTGCCCCATGTGCTGGTGTTGCACGGCAGTGGCTGCATCCCTGTAACTCCAGGGGTTATTTGGGTGGTTGTTGTGGGCCGAGGGGTGGCACAACACACTGATGGGTGGGTTTTTGGAGGGTTTTACCATGATCAGCCCAGTCTAGTTGAAAATCCTTAAAACCAGGACAGGGCCCTGGTCTCCTGCAGCTTGTGCAGGAGGTTTTGCTCAGGAGGCTGCTGAGGGTGAGCCTGTGGCCTCTGGAGTCTGAGCAAGGCAGATTTACTGGGGCACAGCTGTAGCCGTTGCCATCCTTGAGTCAACTGTGTTGTTTGTACAACACAAATTACAGCCTGACTTATTTAAGGAAAATAAAACCAAACCAACAACAACCCCCCCCCTCCACTGGTCTCTGGACATGCCAAGCTGGAAACTTCAGCCATCCAGCTGCTATTTTATAAGGCATGAGGCCACACTTGGGCCTCTCGTGGGGGCTGGCAGAGCCTGGGCATGGGGACAGTGGGGCCTGCCCGGGCTGTGGCTGTGCTTAGGGGGCCAACCTGTGGGTACAGTTCCCAGGTGTTCCCTGGATGTGTAACACAGGATGAGCATTGGGAATGGATTATTAACTAGATGCTTTCTTCTGGTTTCTGTGGTGTGTGCATTTTAGTTTGTTGTTTCTTTTTCTCTCCCCGTAGTTTCTGGTCGACATGGCTGATCCCCATCTTTGGAGCAGTGGTCTTAGGTTTAATGTATCGCTATTACATGGTGGATGGGAAAAGCTCCTGAGCTGGCCTTGCTGGGGCCTCAGACAGCCTGAAGAGAGGGAGAGAGAGTGTGTGTGTGCAACACATGGAGTTCTGCTGCCCTTAGCCTTCCTGCCTTGCTTTTAGCTCTGAGTCTGTCAAGTGATGTTGATATTCATGGGACCAAGCTAATTCCAAACTCTATCCTAACTCTGGGACCCACAGATCTGTTGTACTTCCCTCTTGCAGTGGCAGGGAAAGAGGAACTTTCAGCATTCCCTAACACTGGTGTGATGTCCCTCGTGCTCTCTCTCGCTCTCTCTCGCTCTCTCTCGCTCTCTGACATAATCCCCAGACAACCTTTTCTCTCAATGCCTTTGCGTTAAGCCAGACACCATGAAAGAGCTGCCCTGGGCCTGTGGCTCTGCCTCAGCCCTTCACACAGTCAGGAATCATCTGCCAGTTGTCTCCAGCCCTTGCCAGAAAAGATGTTTGGAGCTTTGGTTCCGCAAGAACGTTCCCAGAGCATGCAGGCAACACTAATTGGAGTGGCAGGGAATTGTTAGTTTGGCCACCTCTTTCTGTACCTGTCTGTTTTTAACGGTTAAACAAATACATGGATTTTAAAAGTGTTTCTGTTCATTTTGTAATATTTGTACTTGTTCCTTTGGAATGTATATCCTGTGAACAACTTCTGTCGAATCCTGGTTGGTTTGGGTGTTTTCGTGCTGTGCGTGGCAGAGCCAGTGGGAACTGGCATGTGGCTTCTGGAAATGCAGATTCTTCTTTCTCTCTGAGGTCATGATCTGACACATGTATGGGAAACTAAACTCATTCTTACGTACTGTGAATGTGCACCAGATGGGCGAAACAACTAAATCTGGTCTCTTCTCCCAGAATGAAAAGGGAAAAGAAATGCTTTTGGGATTTGGGGATAATGCTGGTTTTGTCTGGGAATAGAGGAGAGTATTTCCCTCTTGCCCTGTTTTTGTGTGTTGTGCAGTCGGCCTTGAAGTGCAGACAGTGCACAGTTTGCTTCCTGTGCAAAGGCAGGAACCTTTCCAGCTCTTCCAGCACACTGATCTGGGGCTTTGGGATCTGCTAAATAAAGAGAGGTGGTGTCCTGGTGCCCACTGCCCTTCAGCAGGGCTGTGCCACCAACACTGGCTCCCAATCCAAACCTCCAGCACAGCTGATCATCCCCTGGGATTGCAGCAAAAAGGGCAGTAATTCCCTGGGGTCCTGCTCTGAAAACCTCCTGTGGGTTGTGGGGATTCTTCTCTCTTCCACAAAACTACCATGTCTTCTAGAAGGTTGTGTAGAAGAAATTCTTGGATGTGGAATTACATTCTGCTTTTTAAAACCAAAGGCCAGGGAACTTGAAGTACGCTGCAGGGCTGCCTTTGCATTTAACACAAAATTGTGAACCATGAGCTCAATTTGGGCAAGTTTAGAGTGGATTCCGTATTAGGGAAAAGTTTTGAAGCTGGAAGGCAGATGTTGGCAACAGTATCACCCTGCTGAGTTGGGGTTGTTCAGAGCAGAAGATTCCACAAAGGTCAGCTGGTTTGGATCCAGGAGCACCAGGCTTACCTGAGGAATGAGGCAGGTGTGATGCTGGAAACACCCCTGTTCTCTTCATAGGCAGCACTTTTACCTGAATTGTGACTTTTTTTTTTTTTTTTTAACACCATTTTCCTGGCACTCTACATTCAGTTGCATTTTGGTTGGTCTAAATAACTTGTCATCATTGACCCTTGCTATCAGCTCTTGACTCTCTGCTGTTGGGGAAGTCGCCTTATTTCAATTCCCATATGTTATGGAACTTTTTTGTCCTCTTAATGGATTAATTGCCCAGGGGAGACTCAGTCTTGTTCCAAGGCTTCTTGGAGCCAGTAAGATCCTTGTCCAGTGCCTTGTGGAACTCCAAGTAGCTTCTGTCTGTACATGTGCCAGCTCCTCAAAGACCTCAGGGTGCTTGAGATGCATTTCCAGAAGCCACATTGAAGTCTTCCCATATGTCCATTAATGACAAGGGGCAGAATGTCTGGGATGGAGGCGGCTGGAGCGAGCCCAGAGCTTCCCGGGTGTCCTCTGGTGTGGTGGTGAAGCCGCCTCTTCTCATTCTGTTCTGCTGGCTCAAGGAAGGGTCCCACAGGTGTGAAACCCCTCAGGCAGCAAGAGAGGCATTAACAAAGCTTGTTTACTCATTTTGTTTAAGGATTAAAACAGGCAATTGCCAAGCTCTGTCCCCATGCTGAACCCGCACAGCCCGTGTTTGCTGCCAGGTCTCCGCACAATGCCGGGACAAAGCTGTCTCAGCTTTCACCCCACAGCAACCTCTGTGGGTGGAATTCAATCTGGGCTATGCTCCGCTTCCTTCAGGTGCTGCGGAGGAGAGGTTGAGTGAGGAGCTGGAAATACGAGCACGGAGGCAGCTCCTGTGGTTAATGTGAGCATGGTAGGGCTGCCCAGGAGTGCAGTGCCGGCCTTTTCTGCCTCTCCACCACCCCAAATTCCTTGATGACACAGAATGTAACTGTTAATTGGGCTGATGGTTTATGGAGGAGGGGTGGGAGGTTTGAGGGTGTTCCTGGGGGGAGTTGGTGCATGTTCCGTGATGCAAGCACCCACAAAATGCCATTTCTTGTACCTGGAGATTGCCTGGCAGGAGGTGCCAGGCTGTGTGTTTGCTGTGTTCAATAAAGGTGTTCAACAAACAGGTGCAGGATCCTGTGTTCCCCCAGGTGTGGGATGTTTAGTTACTCCATCCCTGTTACCCTGGGATCTAACCCCCATGTTACAGGTGAGCAGTGAGCAGACAAGGGATTTGCCTTCCTGTTGGTAGAGGAAAAATCTTTTCTTTGGCAGAAGCTGGTGCTGAGCCTGTGCCAAAGATGATCAGCAGCATGTGTGGCTTAGTGACCCCATGGTCCCTGTGGGTGTTGGGGAAGCAGCAGTTGGGGGCTAAGCACTGCACAAGCAGCTCCTGATTCCACACAATATTCCATCCTGTAATTACAATGGGAGTTTCAAAAACTGCAGCAGGGTGGCTCTCTACATCACCCTGATAATCTCAGTCACCTCTTAGGAAGTGTCATGAGCAAGTGGCAGAGCAGCCATGGGCATGGGTTTTCTCTGGAAGAAGCCGCATGGTGTGTGACGGTGGCACCACTGCCCTGTGGTCGCAGGACTCCCATGCTCACACCTCCATGAGAACAGTGTGTGGGAGGGTTGTTTTCAATGGAAGGATGATATGGAGACCATAGAATTTGTCTCTAATTTGCATGTCTGCTTATAAAAGGATGTAACATCCCACTCCTGTGGCTGTCAGCAGAATCAGCCTCTTAAAATTTGTCTAATTATGGATCTCGCGGTACCCATCAGCAGCCTCAGGGCAGCAATACTTGGTCAGAGCCATACAGGAGGGAGCAGGAAGTCAGCAAGGTGCTGAGTAGGGAAAAGGACATGGAAAATCGATGGGAACATCTGCTATGGTTCTGGATTTCAGCTGAGATAATGTAGGGAAAAAGGGCATGAACTGAGTGGGAAGTGCAAGTTTTGGGGAGGAAGGTTGGGCTTTGTGTTCTTGGCAAGCACTGTCTCACTGTAAACTTTATTTATCTTTGATCTTGAGGAATTGAATCCAAAAATCAGAGAAATAAACAGAAGATTTCAGAACTATTTTTAAATCTGCTTCCAAGCGCTGCAGGGTCAGTACTGTGCATGGTACTGCTCTTCCAAGCACTGAGCACTCAGGGTGTCTGAGACAGAGATGGTAAAATTCAGGGGCCAGTGGGCCCCAGAAGAGTCCTGACACAGCCAACTTGTGTTTGCACATGACAGCTCCAACTCTGGGACAGGGAGGCTATGGTGGCTTCATTCCAGGAATAAATGGAAAGATCCCTTTAATGGGATTTACATGTCCCCTCTGTTTTTAAAACCCGCACGAACCAGGAACATTTTCAGGACACCAGCAAATCCCGTGCACCTAAAGCTGGACCTTGCCCAGTGTCAGCCCCGCAGCCAAGTGTCCTGTTCTCTGTCACCAGGATGAGGACAGAGGGGTGCCGTGTCACCTGCCTGCAGTAACCGCCCTGCACAACCCCGATGGCCCCTCTATCACGAGGGTGAAGTCAACGCCAATGTCACACGCTGGTGTCACACGCTGGTGTCACCTGCACCGTGTTGTCTCTCCTCCAGGGACACCACTAACAGAAATTACTATAAAACAGGTTTCCTGCCAGCCTCGGCAGCTCTAATGAGTCAGGAAGTCGTAAGTAATCTGGGAATAGGGGAACTGTTGACAGAGCCTAATTATTTTCTGACAGTCTTTCTAACACCGTTAGAAAATAAAACACCTACGTAGGCTCCGGAATCGCAGACGGGGTTAGTGATATTCTGCAGGCACCTGCTAATTTGTCCCCACGATCCCGGTTTAGGCTCCTTCCCCCTCACACCTGCCGCTCTCCGGCTGCTTCTGCAGGAAGAGGAACTTTATAATAAAGAGAGAAAATGCCTCAATGACACAGAACCGCTGCAGCCTGCTCCCACGGCTTTTCCATATTCTAGGGCTCACAAGAGGAGTTTTATGGCTCTGACTGGATCCTGGGAAACCTTGTATATATGCTTTGTTGACCTGCCCCCCAGTTCTGCTGCTCTGTGCTGCACCATGGACTGACTCATCATTTATTTAGTCTTTTAAAATTCTAATTGTCCAGGACTGTTTGGTCCTCTCAAAACCCCAAATTATTCTTTCTCCAAATTTGGCCTTTGCCCATAGTTTCCCTGCCTTGAAATGCTGGGAGCACCAGGGCCTCTCTCCTTTCCAGCTGTTATCACGGCCGTGCTTTGGAAGTTCCCCCAGGCTGGGTGAGCACAGGTGAGATTGCACAGCCAGGCTGCTCCTGCCTCACTCAACGGAGCACCAGGACTCCTTTTTTCTCTGCTTTGACCCCCCATTCTGTGTTGTTATTTGTGTCCTCCCAGCTCTGCCCTTCCCAGGACTCTGCAAAGCTCTTCACAGCCACACACGCTCCAGCAGCTGTTGTGGAGCTGCTGCTGCTGCTGGGCCAGCAGCGTCCGGGCTTTTGGCGCTGTCGTTTCACTGCCCAGCCATGAATGCCTGTGCCTCTCAAAGGCACCTTCTCTATCCTCAATTGCTTCATCCCTGAACACTCTGTCTCTCAGAGAGCTCTCTCAGCCACTTCCCTTTCAGGACTAAGATCTGTTTTCCTTCCCCACCAGAGCCCATCTGGTGGTGGCACCTTCTCCAAGAGCCTCTGTCTCCTCCAACACTCAGACAGGAGGTGAGTATACCACAGTCTTACAGTCTTATTGTTTTCCCTGGATGCTTCCCAAACAATTCAGTTTTGTAGTGCCAGCATAGCAGTAGCTCTCCCTCACAGGCAGACATTCTTCCCTCCCTTGCAAGGCAGGGCAGGGCCTGCCTGGCACAGGTGAATCCCCCTTTCCTTCTGAAGTTGTCAGGTTTGAGATTGTTGGGATTTACCTTTCTCTTCAGTTCTCCTGAGTATGACTGCTCCAAGAGAGCTGGAGAGGGACTTTGGAGTGCCAGGACAAGGGGGAATGGCTTCCCACTGCCAGAGGGCAGGGTTAGATGGGTTATTGAGAAGGAATTCCTGCCTGTGAGGGTGGTGAGACCCTGGCACAGGTTGCCCAGGGAAGCTGTGGTTGCCCCATCCCTGGACTCAGTGATCATAGCAAACCCTTTTGGAAGACTTTTAACTAGGGAGGACACTCGTGCCTGACTTGAACAATGCATGGGTGAGCTGTGTTGAGCACCCTGAAACAGCAGCAGAACTGCAGTGTGCCATGACTGAGTGTTCCTGGGGACTGGGACAGCTGCATCCTGGCTGTTACTGCCCAAGGAAGGGTCTTGGAGACTTCCATGGCACACCTGGGCAGGGGCTGGTCACCAGGTGTGGTGGCTGATGGACAGGGATGAAATCCATAGATGTACCAGAGTCCTGTGCCCTCCTGCCACACCACGAATGAAGTCAGGTAGAGGAGACAAAAAGCCAGGACAGCTCCAGGAATTAAAGCAGCTTGTCTGGGATGAAAGAGAAACCGACTTCAAATGCCACCAACCACGCACCGTGCAGCTGCCACTGCTCAGCCAGGGCTGTGAGACACGGACACCACATGTGTCCCACCCTGACTCCACGGGCATTGCCTGGCACCCTGCAGGCAGGGGATGCAGCAGAACAGGGTAATGTGGCAGAACAGAGCGCTCGTGCCACAGGGAACAACTCAGTGGTGTCACAAGCATGAGACTGTGGTCATGTGCTCGGTGACACCAGGGTGGCCATCCCACAGTGACCGACTGACTGGCAGGGCATGGGGCTCAAGGGTTGTTCACTGGCTGTTGGGCTGCAGCGAGCGTATGGAAGATACAGAGTGTTTTTAGAGGGAGATTTCGCTGTGGTCTGAGAGCAGACTGGCAAGGAGCTGGCAGCAGGAGGGACGGGAGCCAACCTTTCGGTGTCCCAGGGAAACTGGACCCTGCGCAGCACCGGAGGCACGCGGCAGCTGTTCACAGCTCCTTCCGCCTCCATTTTTCACAGCTTAAGCACTCGCCTGGCACCTCCATCCACTCACACACAACCCCTCTTGCTTTCCCATCCTTTCCCCACCTTCAAATCAGATCTTGGACACTTTGGAAGAGTAATTGTACGTCTGTGCGGGACACCTTCCCACACCTCCTCCCCCTTCTTACACCTTTCAAGGAAAGGGAGTCCCAAACTCCCTCTCAAGAACTCAGTGCTCGTGTTCTCCAGACTCCCCACATGTGGGGCACTTGTTTCTTAAGGCACCCGCTATCCGTGTCAATGATAACGCACTGTTGACACTGCTTTTGCATATTCACTCAATTTGGAAGTAGCTGGTTTTTTGGGATAATATCCGCCAGTGGATTTGCCAGCTCTGCCCTGTGGGTTTCCATGGCAGAGCCCTGAGGGTGGATGGAGCTCTGGTGGCACCACAGCCGGCCCTGACCCGCGGGGTATCGTCACGACCCCCAGCACCGGGCGAGAAGGATCGGGCACAGCCCCCCGAGGCACAGCCCCGACCACGGGAGCTGGGGGCAACCGGCGCTGCCGCCCTCACCCCGAGGCCTCCCGGGCTCTCCCGGCTCTCCTGTTCCCGGGGGCTCCCCTGAGGGGCTCCCCTCAGCTCAGGGCACTCCCTGAGGGTCCATCGCGCCCTCCCCACCCCTTCCAGACTCTTCCCCGCACCCCCCCGCGTGCG
>VWYP01017982.1:379494-435776 GCA_013400435.1 Pycnonotus jocosus | reverse complement strand
GGCTCCCCCGGCCGCATTCCTGGCCCGGCCGCGGCCGCCGCAAGAATGTGTCCCGACAGGTTCCGGCGGCGGGGCCGGCGGCGGGGGGCTGCGGCCCGCCCGGGGTCCCTCCTGGGGTCCCTCCTGGCCCCGGCTCTGCCCGGCCTGGGGAGCGGACACGCTCCGGCCTGGAGTGGGAACTAACGGGGAGCGCGGGCGGGTGGGGGTCCCCAAAGCTGTTCATTAAAGTCTCCCGAGAACGCGGTTCAGCGGAACCTGAAGGCTCGGATTTTTGGGGCGGGATGCCCCGGTTTTGGGGTAAATACAGGCGCAGAGCCCGGGAAGCGGAGCGTCCTGGATCCCGGTGCCGGGAGCTCGGAGCATCTCCGGGTGTTATCCCCGTGCACCGGGGCAAAGCAGCATCGTCTGTGGAGAGTCGGACCAGGCAGGGATGAAGTGGGTTTAAAAGTAAATTAAATTAACTTCTGTTTTCATAATACCGAATTTGAGCTCTGACAAGTGCGCGTGAACATGGGTAAGTTCATCAGGACAAGTGTTACATACTACAGAGTTTTTCACTCATTTTCTCGTGTTTAAAAGACTTGAAATCCACTACTATTAGTTTGTGATACCAGAAGTACCTGTTAGTGGTTTACTAGTAGTTTGTTCTACTGCCCACAGTACAGCTGGTGAGGGAAGCAATTTTGGGGCCATATGACGAAATAAATGGAAAGTCTCTTATTACCCTGAAGTGAAGGCTTAAACCAGTTTGATGTTGTTACAGAGAAGATTTAGCTTTTTAAGGACGTTAATATAGTCATTAACTTCAACTTGTGTGTTGGTAAGAGACGAAGGTATAAGAAATAAAAAGACTTTAATGAATTGAAGTACATATTAGAAGCTCTCAAACTGCTCAGAATAATTGTCTCTCTCTTTGAAATGATCACCGGTAGCTTGTAAGTTTTTTTTAGGATGTTACTAGAGGGGCTCAAGGCTCTCTGGTTACCCAGCACAATGTGTTCCAGTTGGTTTCAGTCCTAGTGCCGACAATAGGAAGAGTGTTTTGGAACAGGGTAGTTCAATTATAAATACAGGTGATAAACCCCGCTGAAGCTATGATTTATCCTGCTGGAAATTTGGGAAGTGTTCATTGTTAGTTTGTAACACATTGAAAAGAAAAAGGTTCTGTGTGAGTCACAGAATTGCTTCAAGGACTTGCTCATTGAGCAGAACTTTTGAACTGCCCAATCTTACAGTGAATTCTCTTTTATTATTTTGTGTTTAATGGAATGGTTGAGTGTTTCAGATTGGAAAAGGGTCTCAAACCTATTAATTAAAAATGTATTTTCCTTCCAGTGCATAGATGTGGGTTCAGAGCTGGAAGAGGTCGAGGGAAGGATGTTGTGGTCACAGTGAGCTGCTTGATCCAAGCAACATGCCATGACTGAGGTGTATGGCGCAGAGCAGGGTTATAAAGAGGTTAAAGCAAGTTTTGCTTTTCATATTTTGTCGCAACAAAAGATCAAGGAGATGATAAGCTGAAACTTATAAACTTTAGAACCAATGAATATACTTCTTGAGGATGAATAGGGAAGTGATGGTGGGTATGATTTTAGCTGGATTTGGGAAAGGGTGTTACTGGTTCTCTGACTGATCAGAACACGCTCCAGTGTACTTTTTTTTTTTTTTCCTAGATAGATACAGATAAGTTTATCCTGTGGACAAGTGCTCTGGCTCAGGGTACAAGTACAACTGATGAGATAAAGGGAAAGGTCTGAACACAGTGAGAGAACCACAAATATGCATTTATGATGAGGGTGTGTTAGCGCGACTAGTTTCTTACAACTGTTCTGCTTTTAGCAGCGCAGCCGCCCCGCGGGTGGAATCCAGCCCCAGGTTGAACTGGGGCCAGTCCCTCTCCTCTGAATCGCATTCCTGCACACGCTGGGTGCTTGTGGCTGGCCATCCCAGCCTAGGGAACCATCCCATCGCTGCTGGGAGCTGGGGAGCACAGACAGAGGCTCTGACAGCAGCTCAGCTTGAGGTATCTGTGGAGTTATTGGGGTTTCTGACACAGAAAATCTGGTTTGTTGGAGTTAAAGTGGCAGAGCCTGCATGCACCGATTAAAAAAGGACAAAGTTACGTTTGGAAACCCAGTGATTGAAGATTTTAGTAATATGATTTTTTTTCTGGTGTATTTTCTCCCCTTCTCTGGACAGGCAGAGTTACGTCATCAGCCCGTCCCTGCACCGCGTGTTAACAGTTTTGGCTTGCACCACCATCTCAGTTAAGAGTTTTGTTTTCATATTCTCGTAAAAAAAAGTTAAACAAAACTCTGAAAGCCCCCACACCTCAGGTGAATGTGAATGGGTAATATAAACTCACCCCGAAGCGCGAGTCGATAATGTAAACTCTGCTCTGATAAATCATTCGAGCAATTTCTTTTCATTTGTGCGTATCTTGGGAAAGGGAATATTTTCTTTGCGTATCTAAATACTTTGTGTTGCAGTTTCTGCCCCTGTAGGTGTGCTTCCACGAGCAGCTCCAGCCAGAATGAATTCCCACGTGCACAGTTCAGGCAGTCGTGTGCTCCTCTTTTCCTTGTGGCTCTGCTCACGCCAACTCTGACGTGGCTGCAGTGAGCTGGACTGGGAGCTGATCATGTTAAAATTAACTCAGCTTCTCCCTTATTCTTTCCCAAAGGAAAAGGGGAGGAGAAATGTTGGTTTTTAATGGGGTGAGTGTCTTGTGTTTGCTGTGGGTCTTCATGAATGGCTTGTGCTGACTCAAGGAAGGGACGTGTGGAAACTGGCCTTGGGGAAAGGTGGGACTGGTTCTTTCAGCAGCTTGTATTTGCTTAAAATGATAGTGAAACGCAACTTGCAGGCCTCTGCAATAGGATCTCTAAATGTTTTATGTAATAGTTGTGGCTGTTAAAAGTGAAAGAAATGGGATGTGTGGATTCCAAGGCCCATTGCTGGAGCTCTTCCCACTGACCCTGAGGAGCTCACTTGTATCAAGGACTAAAACCAGTCTTTTAATGTATAGTCAATATTAAATAATGTATAATCAGTCAAGGAATGCTTTGTAACCATTGCAGAAGGATGGCATCTCCTGCTAAGAAGTTAAGAGAGATATAAAAAAATATGCATCACTTCATGCTGAAAATATTTAGGCTGTAGTATGCTTCTTTCCCATCTTTACATAACACACTGTCCTTTTTGGAATAAACCAACCCAAATGTGCATACAGATTAGTAATGTAGTAGAAAAATCACTGGAGCATAAAACCTAAAACCTCGAGGCTGGTTGTCCTGTGGTTGAATATCATCTGCAGCATTCAAATGGAGCAAAGTTGGCTCTTCATTGGCAACAGGCAGAGGTGAAAACCTGTAATTAAAGGAGTTCATCAGATGTCAGGTACCAAATCTGATTAAACATGGGATTAATTTAGCTAATACATTCACTTTGAGTTACCCAATAATGTGTGTGTACTAATAAAATGGCATTTTTGCACTGCAGCAAGTGCAGTTAGAAGTTTTTTTTCATGTCCCGGATTTTGCTTTCCACAATGGAGTTTCTGTAAAACTCAGAGACTTCCTGGAATTTGGTAGCAGCAAGAAGAATGTTAGTAGTCTGATAAATAGCTCTTTTGCCCTAAAAATGTCATATAACCAAAACTCAAATGTTCTTCACGTAAATGTGAACTGACTGTAATCCACTTGTGTTTGCTGGGAATTGCGATACGAAACGTGGGGTTTGGTGATTTTTCTTTTTCCCTACCAGAACTCTTTTCTTCCTGTGATCCCAGGGTAGTAAGACAGTGACTAAATTATCAAAGAGAGGTGGAAAAGATGCTTTATAAGAATAGCTTAGAACTTTAGAACTAGTACTAGGAGGTTTTGGGAATAGAAATCAGACTTGGCTTCTTTTTGTAGCAATTTTTATCTTCTCTTTGTAGCTGGTAGAAGGTGCCACGGTGGATGGGCCATGCTGAGTGTTCCGTGAGGGATAGATCCCTACATCCACCTCCTGCAGCTCTTCCAGCTGCCCCCGGGACGTTCTGAATTAACCAAAATGGATTCAACCAAAGTTCCTTAACTTGTGTGTCAGCCTCGTAAATGTCCTTTCCTCCTTGGAATCTTCTTCCTTACTGGCTTTCAAAGCAAAACTCTGGAATGTGCTGCTGCAAGATGATTGTGTGGTGCTGGGGGTAGGGGGAAGACTTTGAATTCACAGCTTTCCAGGGTGTAATGTGAATATTCTGGTGGCAGAGCTGTCTGAACAGCCCCTTTTCCTCACCGTCTGTTCTCACCCATGGACTGTGCTCTGAATCGTGCCAGCACAATTGTTGTTTGTGGCTGGGAGATGAATGGGATTGGGAAACTGATCTAGAATGGGGATATTGTACTTCTGATAGGATTTTCTCACATTGTTCTGCTTCCTGGTCTAGTTACTGTGCAGCTGCACAAGGAGTGGTGTCACGGCAGGAAAGGAGGGCCCTGGGACCGAGTGGTGGAGGTGGGAGCAGATGAGCTAAAACTGCTGAACTGGCTCTGCCGTGGAAAGAAATGCTGCTTGCATTGTGCCTTCTGAAGCATTTGCTGTGCCTGTGCTCTTGTGTCAAGACCTGGGCAGACAGGATTCCTGCTGGGGCTGCTTTCTGGGAATTGGTGTGGGAATCTGTTTCTGGAGCTTGGATGGCTGAGCAGGGCACACCAAAGGCTCCCTGCCACAGGTGTTGGTGAAGGAGTGAGACTGCTCCTGCCTTGGGTTCCAAATGCTTCTCTGTTTGTACCCAAGTGCAAATCATGGAGTGGTTGAGGTTGGAAAAGACCTTCAAGATCCCCAAGCCTAAGCGTCAGCCCAGCACCTCCATGCTCACCACTCACAGTGTCCTCATGTGCCACATCAGTTGGATTTTTGAACACTTCCAGGGATGGGGACTCCACCAGTGCCCTGGGCAGCCCTTTCCATAAAGAAATGTGTGGTTCTTTGGTTCTAATACTAGTTGGATTCTTTGCCAGTTTTACTTGTGTTGGATACTTTGTCCTTCTCTGAAAGTTTTAATTTTTTCCATTAGAGAATCTCCATACATTGCCCAATTCTTTTGTTCCTTGAAGTGTCCAAGGCCAGGTTGGACAAGGCTTGGAGCAACCTGTTCTGTTGGAAGGTGTCCCTGCCCATGGCAGGGGTGGAGTGAGATGAACTTTAGGTCCCTTCCAGCCCAAACCATTCCATGGTTCTGCGATTCTGTACTGCAGATTAGTGTTGTCAAGAAGTAGAATTTTCTCATCTTACATTTCTGAGGTTGTAGGTTAAGATTTTTCATTTTTTCATGACCTTTATTTATAAGTTTTCAACAGCAAGTTACCCTTTGGTATCTGTAAAAATGATTGGCATCCTGGAGCCTTGATCTGACTTTTGCACTGGTACAGAGCTTATGTAGTTTTATATGAAATTTATTTCACAGAATCATTTCACTTGGAAAGACCTCTGAAGTTGAGTCCAACGTTTGAATGATCCCCACCTTGTTGGCCAGACCAGAGCACTGAGTGCTGTGTCCAGTCAGTCCTTGAACCCCTCCATGGATAGTGAAAATGAAAGAGAAATCTTAACTTTATACAAAAAGACAATGGTCTGATCTAATCTAGAAGTGTAGAAGTGCTGGTGAATGCCAGCAGGAGTTGGTGAGAGGCCAAAGTGCAGGTGAAGTGTGTGCTCATGTCTCTGCAGTTATCACGTGTGTTGTCTTGGTGGGTATGTAGAAAATCAACTGATGAGGCTGAACAGTCAGGCCAGTTTGTCATTAGCAATTGTTTTAGGAACTGACTGAAACAAACTTTCAGATCCAGCTTTGAATAAACTGAGATTCAGCTTTGAGCTGTGTAGTAATAGCAAGTGCTCATGGACATGCAGTAAAATCTCCAGTAACTGCTGTTTGCAAAGCAGGTAGTGCTTCAGCAGTGTTTAAAATGTCAATGTCCAACTTCAGGTACATTATTTTACTATATTGTGTATCTCTGAGGCATCTGTGAGGTGAATATCACTTCACCAGACTGAGGAATGTTGTCACTGTTCATGTAAATACACTCTGTAATTACTCTCCATTCTCTTCCATCACTTGTCCCTTCAGCATTTGGAAAGGTTTTATGGTTGCTTTGTAAATAACTGGAATGAATTTGGGGTCACCTTCCTAAGTTTATGAAACTGATGTGATGTGCTGAAGAAACACAAGGTTTTGATCCTAGAAGCAGATTGAGTTGTGATGAAGGTCAGGAGGTTTGGCAGACAGAGGGAAGATGGACAGTGGTTCCTGTCAGTGCCCAGACAGGGTGAAGATACAGAAGAGAGAGATTTAAGGACAGTCCTAAAAAGTTTCCAAATGTTGCAGTTTCCATTGCCGTTCAGAAAAACTGACACTACATCCAGTTGTGTCAGCCCCTCATTGTGTGGAGGCCTGATGTTTTTTGTGTGTATGGATTCACTCAGCAGAAGAGTCAGTGAGTTTGGATAGGAGCACTCTGGGGTGATTGGGGAATAATCAGCTGCAGAGTTCAGGGCTGCTGCTAACTGACAGTTTTCTGCCCTTGCAGTGAGGATCCTGTGGTGTGGAGATGTGTAAATCCTTACTGTTTGGGGCAGAATAGAAGTATCTAGACTTTAACTCAGTTCTTTTTTTGACTCTTGTTCTGTTTTTGGACTCAGGAAGAACTCCCACAGTCTGGTTTGTATGTATGGTGAAGAAGTATTTGTATTTCATTTAAAGTTTACTCTGTTTTCAGTTAAAAAATGAGGAGGTCTCCTGCTAATATTTAAGAATGTTTTGTTTCCTAGGGAGGAAAAAAGGCAGCTTTCCTTGGAATGTGTATCCCTATTAAAGCAGATTTACTGAGGAATTTATCATTACAGTTTCTAGTAGCCTTGCTTTTTATCTCACAAGTAAATGCTGCAGAACCCAGGAATCTGATTTAGGGTAAAGTTCTGAAAACAGTCAGATGTTCTGGTGGTGGGAGAGGAGCCGGGTGAGTCTTGTGGAAGCAGTGCCAGCTTTCAGTCTCAGCCCTTAGGGCTGGCAGGGGCTTCTGGAGATCATGGAATCAGTGCTGGAGCGAGTGCTGGGACCGTGCCCAGCAGTGGCTGATTGTCCTCATGGAGACTCCACAACCATCTTGGGCAGCCCGGGCCAGTGCTTGGCTATTTTCATGGATAAGATAATTCAGATGGAATTTAATGTGTTTTAATTGGTGCCCATTGCCTTTTGTCCTGTCATAGGATACCACTGAGAGGAGCCTCTCATTGCCTCCCGCTAGGAATTTCCACACATGGATAAGATTCTCCCACTGAACCTTCTCCATCTTTATTTCCCTGAGGAATCCCTTGCAGGTGCAGTAGTTGTCACAGGTTTACCTGAGCATGTCCCTGATCAGTCGGTCCCTTGGAAGCATTAGAGGTGTCAGACTCTCACCAGAGCTCTGTGTGACTGTGCCAGGAGTGCTCTGTATTGAACATCATCTGTGGTTTGAAGAACACTGTTTATCATCAAACAGTTGAATTAGCAGCAGAAAGCAAAGTGCTGGTGGGAAGCAAAAACATTTCTCAGTTTTGGTGATGATGAAAGAACAAACCTTTTAATGGGAGTGAAGGCAGTAGGCGTGGAGGAGCTTTGTGGGCTGGAGGTGCTGAATGTTGAGAGTTACTGGGACAGGTCAGATCTCAGGAGCACAGCCTGTACATCCAGGTTTATAATGAAATACTGAGTCCAAGAGATGGTCACAGTGTGTTGGAAGTTTGTCAGAACGCCTTTTATTCTTCACCTTACATGTTGTGGTACAGCCTCAAAAAAAAGAATCTTGTGTCTTTCACTGGTGCTGTTGCTTTTCTTGCTCACAGCAAATGTAAGAGATTACAAAAATAACCCCATTGGAAAAAATGGTGCAAACCTGTAAAGGTTGAAATATGCTGTGGGACAACAGTAAACTGCAGGTCAGGTGGATTCTGTGTGTCCCTGAATTTGAGTGGTGCATTGTACCTGAGGAACTGCCTGATTACCTCTGTTTCTGGTGAACTTTGATTTTTGAAACAACACAGGTGTTTTAAAGGGCTTGATAAATAGCTATTACTGATGTTCTTTGATCGCTTGGTATTTAGGTTTCTTCAGACATTTCAAGGCCAGGTTGGATGGGGCTTGGAGCAGCCTGGGACAGTGGAAGGTGTCTCTGCCCATGGCAGGGGGTGGAATGAGGTGAGCTTTAAGGTCCTTCCAAGTTCAGCCAGTCTGGGATTCTGCAATTCCATGGTTCTGTGTTCATGTACCTACTGCTCTGTCAGCCTGCCTTGCTGCTCTGCCATATCCACAGTGGTATTTTAGGAGTATTTTTATGTTCCTTGGTTTTTGTCTGGAGTTTACAACTGTACAGGATAGATGTCTCAGTAAGTCATTACTGGTCCGTTCCTTGAAGTGAGAATTCTAAATAATGTTGTTCTCTCATTCTGAGATGTGTAAAATTGGATGCAAACAAGATCCAGGATTTATACTGCCTGTCTACATTTGTAAAAGTTCTCTTTGGGCTGTGAATGGGGATGACTGAAACACAGCCAGGAAAGCTTTATTTGATATTTGGATGAATGCCATAAATAGAATTCAGCTAACACATGCCTTTGTCAGTTGTTGAAATTCAACTTTAAAAGGATTAATTTCTCAACTCTACCCTGCTGTGCAGAATCCTGAATATTGAGATTAACAACTTTTCTGAAGATTGGTGGGACATAGTGCAGGAGCTAGTTACAAATTGCTTGCAAAATTACCTATTTAATACTGCCATTTTTGGTAGCAATACTTGTCCTTTAAAAAATACAAGAAACAACTTTTAGCTTAAATTTTTATTTTTAAGTACAAGAAATAATGATATGGGGAAATGTTCGAGGCATGGTTGGATGGGACTTGGAGCAGCCTGGACTAGTGGAAGATGTCCATGTTCATGACAGGAGGTTGGAATGAGACAGGTTTTAAGACTGCTTCCCACCCAAACCAGTCTGGGATTCTGTGATATTAGAATTGTGATCAAATGTTAATGACTTTAATCATTAATAATATATTACTGGTCATCTTTCTCTACAACAACAGCCTTTCAGAAAACTCCTCTCTCTCCTTCACTAACACTATAATGTGCATTTCAGGGAGTAGCAGCATTTGCAGGCAAGATTTGCATTTTAGTGCCCGGTGCTACGTCGTGAGCAGGGAGCTCTGGGATCCTCTGGGGATTCTTCAGAGTGGAGCTGCACCAACATCAGCTTTTAATGCTGAAGTTTTCTAGCGCAGGCAGCCCCGCGGCATCTGCCTTTCCCTCCGCGCGTGAAGCCTGTTGATTTAGGGTTTGCTGCTTTTGTCTGAAGCCAGGGGGAACTGGAAGGAAGATTTTCTGTTTGGCTGTGTAAAACATCCTTGTATACACTGCAGTTTCTTTGAAAAGCTGCCACTGTTGCTGTAGCAGCAATCTAGCCCTGCCAGGGCTGACAATAACAGGAGTGCTGGCAGGAGGACCTGCTTCCAGTCTTTCCCTGCTCCACCGTCACTGATACGCTGAGGGTGGTGTGGCAGATTGGGGCAACAGTGCTCTGCAGTTAATTCCCTCTGTCAGGACAGCATGGCAAGGCTCTGCTGACAGACCTGCATCTGACAGCTGTGTGGAAATCCATGGGCAGCTTTGCGCAATTAGGAAGAACATGCTAATTAGTCTTTACGTATTTTAAGTTGTATGCTCAATTTTTATTGAGTCCTTTGTTTAATTGTATTGAGGCATACTCAAAAATACGAAATAAAAGCAATGTTTTAGTAAGGGTAGCCTGGTGGATTTGGCACTGGGGTAAGACAGATGGGACTGGGAGCCTTGTGAAGTTATTATCTTACTACAGCTCAGCTTCAACTCTTGCAAAAATAGGAGTGATTAGACCGGTAACCATAAAATGTTTTAGGGTGTCTGCATCGAGACTATTGTGTAATGTCTGTTGTCCTCCTGCTCAGCCTTACTGCCTGTGGGCTGCTTCTTGCTCTCTGGCTTTTGCCATGCAGTTATGTCACAAGTGTCACAGAATCCCAGGATGGTTTGGGTGGGAAGGGACCTTAGAGCTCATCCTGTTCCACCCCTGCCAGGGGCAGGGACACCTTCTGCTGTCTCAGATCCCAGTCTTGTCCAACCTGGCCTTGGATACTTTCAAGGATGGGGCAGCCACAGGTTATCTGGGCAACCTATGCCAGGGCCTCCCCACCCTCACAGGGAAGACTCTTCCCAATATCCCATCGAAATCTATATTCCTGTGATTAGTGGGACTTGGTAGTGCTATGTTAACAGTTGGTTTCGGTGTTCTTAAAGGTGTTTCCCAACCTTAATGGTTCTGTGATTCTTTGAACAGTTGCTGTATTTTATCTATTCTATGTATGCTCAAGCAGGGCCCTTCCTTTTTGCTCTGTGTGAAACCTTAACCTGTTTCCAGGACTGTTTGTCTTGTTTTCCATGTTGCCAAGCTTGTGATATTAAATCAGTGAAGTTGCAAAGATGTTAGGAAATGCAGGAGTATGATAGTCTGTAATATGTCCTAATAAATCCTCTTTTGACAGAGGTCAAAAGAAAAACAAAACTGATTGTTCTGAAATACAGAGCAAAAGCTGATTTACTCTTTGTTGTGTGTTCTTTCGGTCTACCAAATCTTTTTTCTTGTAACTTTATAATAGAAAAATTTCTGCTGTGCCTTAAGCAGATCTGCCATGCCTGCAGTCATGAGTGGTTCTCACTTCTGCAAGTGAGAGTTTGGATCTCCTAAGGAGTACTCAGAAAAACCAACCAAACAGGGAAAAAAAGGAGAAAGCCCAAACCTCAACAACAACAAACCCTCGTCATTGAAGTAGGAAGTGCTTTAGTGGTCACTGATCTGTCTGGGCTGTGCCTGTCTCAGTCTGTTTCTGTTCTGGTTTATGCACTGAGCTTTGTCTCTCTCCTAGTTTCCTTTCTCAGAGTCTCAGAGCTTCCTCTGTTGAGCTTCTTACTGAATCCTTGTTATCCTTCTTTGGCTTCCATCCACGCGGTCCCTGTGCCGGTCCCTGTGCCAGCCCTGTTATCAGTATTGCCATCTCAATGCCTGAAACATTCTGTGGGCTGGGGACAGATTCCCTGTCGGGGTTATGGGTGTGCTGTCTCAAAGCAGCTGGAGGAACAGTTTTGTGTGCTCACTCAAAGACCAAAAGGTTCTGAACTGTTGTATTTTCACTGCAGGAGTTACTCCAGTGGGTCCTGAGGTTACTTCTCCTGGTTTAGCCTTGAGGAAGGGAGAGCAGTCATGCTGTGAGATGTGAGCTGTCTCCAGTGGGGTGACCTAAGTTTTCTGAAATGTGTGCTTAATTCTGTTAGAAATTCTGTTGGGATATTGGGAAGGAGTTCTTCCCTGTGAGGTTGGGGAGGCCCTGGCACAGGGTGCCCAGAGAAGCTGTGGCTGCCCCTGGATCCCTGGAAGTGTCCCAGGCCAGGTTGGACAGAGCTTGGAGCAACCTGGGATAGCAGAAGGTGTCCTTGCCTGTGGCTGGGGGTTTAATGAGATGTACATTGAGGTCTTTTCCCACCCAAACCATTCCAGGATTCTGTGATTCTCTGAATTCTCTCTGTTGTAATAACCAGAGTCAATCAATGCTCTTCTTCGGGTCTGCAGGAAAACCTGTTTATGTTGGGGTGAAGAGCTGGAGGGTTCCTCAGCTGGCTCTTACAGACTCTTCCTAATAGCAAAATAATCTGCTTCAAAGTCTTCCCACACCCAAGCTTTTGTGTACAGAAAAATCCCTGAGGGTCATGTGATACAAATGTCTTTTAACAAAGTGAAGCTTTGATTAGATTTTGAATATTTAGAGTGCCTCCATTCCTTCATCATTCTCTAAAAACTCTCTGTGAACTAAGATATTGTGGTGGAATAGGTGGCCTCCAATAAACTCAACCACTAAACTATGGTGGTTATCAGGGCCACTGAAATTCAGAGTAGAACTGAATTTCAGGATAAACAGATAAATCAACCACAAGGTTGTTGGGCAGAGGCCTGGATTTTTTAGGCCTAGAGTATATTCTGGTTTTAGCATCCCTTGCCTGCAAAAGTTTCTGAAATATGTTAAGTCACATGTATTGTTTTATTAAAATGCAGTGGCCTTTGCAGTAAGGAGTGACAATCTGACATTTGGAGCCTTGGTAATGCAGGTTTAGCCCCAAACTGTCTTAGATTAGCATCATTGGACCTTTATATGTGTGCGGGTGCTCTGAAACTGAATTTGCATCCCTAGCGGGGGGTGAGGTGGAATATGGACTCTGTTATTTTTCCTTTGTAGTTTCTTTAATTTGCTGAGCACATGTGCTCACTTCACTTCACTGACTGCCCCCGTGTAGCAGAGGCTACTTGCTGCTTCATGATTTCTAATTGTTTTTTAATCTCAGTTCCATATAAACAACTCTCTTGGCCTGTTTGCTTGCTTGTTTTTTTGATCAGCTTAGTGAACATCATTAGAAGAGATTTCTGCTCCGATGCTGCCAGCTGATTAGAGGAGGACACCAAGGTTTTGTCTAATCTCTGGTGTGACTGTCATGTGCTGCAGCAAGGAAATGGCTTTGGAAGAAGCAGCCAAATCTGTGCGGGTATTAAACCATGTTGAGGAGACGAGTATCAGTGGGGATGTGGGCAGCCATTCAGTGCAGGGAGCTTATTAAAAGACAAGGATTAACTTGGCTGCTGTTCATGAGGTCATGGAAGTGGTAAGGGATTTCCAGGATGTACCTTTCCTTAAGGGCAAAAAAATGTCAGCAGCAAGTGGAAAATGTCCCATGTCTCCTGCTAGTGCTGATAGTTTGGGTGGTTCTCATCTTCTCCCATGTATTGATCTTGCTCTCCATGTGATTTCCATGGAGCAGGAAACCCATCATTATCTGTTGGTCCTGGGTTGGGGATCAAAGGAATGCTGCTGGAGGAACCCCTGGCATGACAGGGGGTGAAGTCTCAGGAGCAAGTCACAGTGGTGGAACAGACACAGGTGAGCTGGGGGAGAGCTGAGGCTGGATTCCAACAACCTCCTCCAAGCTGGGCCTGGGAACAACCTGGAGAAGTGCTGGTGGAGTTGGAGCTGCAGCCAGGGCCGTGTGCATTGGTTATGGCTTCATTTGTCTGCCAGCCATAGCGAACTTCTCTATCAGGTTTGTGACTTGGCTTCCAGCTGTGGCAGCTCCAGGTAACGTGGTTTGGCTTTTGATATGGAACAGCAAAGCTTAGGGGCATCTTTTCTGTATGTAAAGAAAATTCCATCATGTTTAAAGTGTTTGGAGTTCCTGGGAAAGTGAGGATATCTGCATTCCTCATGGATGAGCTGCTGTTGTTTTAAACATTGGAATTGGGTATTCTCTGCTCTTTTCCTTGTCTCTGTGCTCCCAGCATTACCAGGTGCTGAGTTACAGGCAGCAGCAATTTGTTCAACCAACCAGAAGGATCTCAATTCAGTTTGTGTCACAAAAGTTTGAGGACAGAGAGGTTCTGTAACACCCTGAGCCAGTACTAGCACAGCACGAGATAACAGGGCACTAAATTTCTAGAAATCTCTGTTTTTAGACAGTGCAGCTGAAATGTCTGTGTAGGTGCAGCCAGAAAGTCATGGAAGATTCACGGCCCAGAAGAAGAAGGTGCTGCGTTCGAAGGAATAGTGGAGCCTTGTGTATTTGGTTTTCTGCTTTACAGCAAACTTTTTCTATGAGGAGGGAGAGCATTCTCCATGCTGGGAATACCTGCTCTTTGGGAAAAGCAGGGCTTTGTATGGGACATGTCCAAGCTGCTGTGACTCCTCAAAGAATCTTGGAGTTGTCTCAGCATTTCCACACAGGAAGCAGTTGTGTCATGTTCTCTTTGCTCCTATAAGCTTAACTGCTCTGTTCTAAGAATAAAGTTGAGATGAAATCACAGCATGCTAGTAAGTGAGGAGGGATGTGATGTTGCAGGTCACAAGGTGTGCCGCCATTCTGGAAGGTCCCTTGGTGGAGGATGAGGATGGGCTGGGAATCCCAGAGGTGTTTGCTGCTGGTGGCAATGAGAGAAGGCCGAGCACTCAGACTGCTGCAGGCCCAGGTCTGGAACTCAGCCTGCTTAGGTTGTGTGTAGAAATCCAAAATCGAGGATAGAAAAGGGCAGTTCTGTGTGCACTGAGGGCAAGTGAGTGAAACAGGAGCTGAAGGACTCTTTAGAGTTTGGTTTGCCATCACGAACCATCAGCCTTTTGCACTCCCACTGCAGCATCACCACATCAGTTCCACATGCTGGTTTTTGTACCTTCTCAGCGTTATTTTTTCTAAACCTTTCTAAGGCCTCTCCTCTCCCCCTCGAAGACAGAGATCCTGTCACCAGCTGCTGGGACTGATCCAGGTCCATGTTGACCCAAGGACGTATTTTGTGTGGACTGGTGGTCATGTGTCCGGCCCTGCCACAGACACCTTTTGTGCAGTTATTTTAACTTAAAACGACCCAATTCCAGAGAATCCTGGGGTGGTTTGGCTTGAAAGGGACCTTAAAACTCATCCAGTCCCACCCCCTGCCATGGGTAGGAACACCTTCTGCTACCCCAGGGTGCTCCAAGCCCTGTCCAGCCTGGCCTTGGCCTCTTCCAGGGATCCAGGGGCAGCCACAACTGCTCTGGGCCCCCTGTGCCAGGGCCTGCCCACCCTCACAGGGAAAAAAAAAATCCATCCTAAATTTCTTGATTATTTTTTACTAATATATAAATTCAGAATGTTTTGTGCAGGTTCAAATAGTGCACAACAAAATCTTCTCTTTCCCAGTTCCGAGTGCTGTGTTGCATCCTGATCCCGTGTTTGGTGTGGTTCTGGTCCATATAACCATGTGAAATAGAATTTTCTGTGCTGTCAGTACAACTGGCAGGAAGATCAAAGTTCCAAGCAGCTGATCTCAGATGAGAGATTATAAGGGCAGGATAATCGGATAAAGGGCAGTTGAAGAAATTTGACACTTAAAATACTTTCTGTAAATCTGCCTATCCCGATGTGTCCTTGATTTTGAGAGGAGAATTTGTGAAGCTGGGCTTGTCTAGGCGAGATATTTTGGGGAAAGATAAGAGATTTGGAAGTTTACTGCAGATAATGTCTAATAACTGATTAACTTTGTGCAGGTGAGGGTTTGTGCGAGGAAATGAGTGTGTGGGACTTCTGGCTGATCACTACTGTTTATCTTGTTTGTGTCTTATCTTGTTCATATTTCATAATAACACTAATCCTGAAACACGTGTTGCCTTGCTTCCTGTAGGGAGAGAGAAAATGTGTTTAAATGTTGAGTATAAATGGAGCTACTTCCAGGAAAAAAAACCCAGAAACTTGGGATCAACCAATTTATTCGTCAAAGGAATTTAAATCAGCAACAAATTACAAGACACTTAGTGCTGTCAGACAGCTTAAACTTCCTCATTGATTCAGCACTGGCTGCTAGAAGCAGGAATTCTGTCTACACATTTTTTTTTTCCTTGCTAATTATGTAGAAATACGTAATGATGCTGAAATGGTGTTTTTTGCCTGCAAATGTAATACTGCATTTCTGCAGCAGCCTTTCCATTTAGTGGGTGTTTTCTGCATGAATCAACGTAAAATTCTAGCAGGAAATTTCATGTTCTTGGTATTGGTGAGTGCACACACGTGTGAAACGTGGTGATGGAGAGGGGCTGAGCAGTAGCTTCAGCCCTTAGAGCAGTGTGAGGCATGGGGGGAGCTGTATCCTCTGGGGAAGAATTGGTTTCCTTGCAACAACTCTCATGTTTCTGGAATTTGTCAGTTTTTGCTTTAATGCTATTTATAGTTCAGCATATATAAACACTGGCCTGTGTTTAGGTGAAAACACAAAGTTTCATTTGAAGTCTGATGTGTGCAGAGTAGGTTTGTGGCAGCAAGAGTTCTTAAAGGTACCTAGGCACTTGGGATTCCTCTGGAAAAGCTGAACTGCAGTTCACTAACGATGTGTTTTAGACTGTGAAGCGTCATCTGATGCAAGAAAAGCCAGGAGAATTGCTTTTCTTCTGAAAGCTTGGATTTGACCATAAACTTCTGCCAGGAGTTCAGATTCACAGAATGGTTTGGAAGGGGTTGGAAGGCAGCACTTGTTCTCAGTTGTGCTCCTGTTGTACTACAAGGAGCAGCTGCATTTGCTTTTCCTCAGAGATGAGTACAGGAGCTTGTAGAGGCTCTTGTAAGTGAGCACCAGCCTTTACTCCAGCTGGCACTGGCACTACTACCTGGAGCAGGACAGGAAGATCACAGGCAGATGTTCAGGGCTGCTGCTGCTCAAAATGTTTAGTGTGGGGCTTCAAAATGAGGGATTACAACAGTGTCTGTCTGAAGGTAACTACAGAACTCTTTATATTTCGTGTGTAAGTTGGATATATACACACACTTCCATTCCTTTCTCCTCAAGAAATCCTCTGAGAGGAGTGGATTGTCATCATCATTGTCTGTCATGACTCTCAAAATATTCAGAGTTGACTACAAAAGCTCCTTTCCAAACCCCAAGTTGTTGGGTAATTGAGAGTTTGTGTCTTTGGGCTGATTCTTGGGGATTTTTTTTGTTCAAGAAATTTATTTTTTGCTCTCCAATGTAGTGAAGGTTCTGTCAAGCCTTTTGCTTTAGAGGGATGCTTACATCCAAGACTCCCACAGGATAATTTTTTTCTCAGGGAGCACATGATTTTTGCAGTAATCCACAAGCAGCACAATTCTAATCTTTGTGAGTAATTCCAACAATATGATAAAGAGGGAGAAAAGGAAAAGCCAGCATTAAAATTGAAGCACATTCCGAAAGATCACAAGACCATTAAGAGCAAATCTTTAATTTCATGCTTCATTGATAAAGACCAAGTTACTTGAAATGTGGTCTAAAATATGACACAGCCTCTATTCTGAAACCCCTCTGGTGAGCACACCTAAGGCTGCAGGTGTACAGGAGCCTGGAAATAACTTGAGAGCTGTAAATAGGAGAGGATGGAGCAAGCTCATAGGAGGGAGCTAAACCTAGAGGGGCTCCAGGAGAGCTGGAGAGGGACTTGGGACAAGGGATGGAGGGACAGGACACAGGACATGGCTTCCCACTGCCAGAGCCAGGGTTAGCTGGGATGGTGGGAAGGAATTCCTGGCTGTGAGGGTGGGCAGGCCCTGGCACAGGGTGCCCAGAGAAGCTGTGGCTGCCCCTGGAAGTGTCCAGGCTGGATGGGACTTGCAGCACCCTGGGCTAGCAGAAGGTGTCCCTGTCCATGGCAGGGGGTGGAACAGGATGGGCTTTAAGGTTCCCTTTCAAATCCAGTCTGTGATTGTAACTCCATAGGATGTTGTTAGGATGATGGTGCTAAATTAGGCTTTTTTTTCCTTAGGAAGTCAGTTGCACAGTTGGAATTCTGAAAACAGGTTTGTCTCAGATTCTCACGTGATGTGCTGCCCTCAGCCCTTCATTCTGCATGAGAACAGTTTCTCTGGAAGTTCATGAATTATTTCTTTGTTTGAACAAGTTTGTGTCCTTTGTTTCAGTCTTCAGAATGTGCATTTTAATGTTTGTTTGTTTTCTGAAATAAGTTTTTTCCACGCTAAGTTATTTCCAAGCGCTTACTGTAACATTTTCCAAAGGTTCTGAAAGGCTTGGGTCATAGTTCATATCTTTTAGGCAAAAACATTATTTCTTTCCTTGTGTAGGACACGGGTGACTTTCTGATCGAGTTCTTTTTGTTCCACAGAATCTGTCTATGACCTTCTCCCAAAGGAGCTGCAGTTACCACCTTCCAGAGAAACATCCATAGCATCCATGAGCCAAACAAGCGGTGGTGAGGCCGGTTCGCCGCCTCCAGCTGTAGTTGCTGCTGGTAAGGACTCTCCTTTCTTCTGGTGTTTTCTTAACGTTTGTAACGTTCTGGCCAACATGAACAGTGCTGGCAAAGTTCTGAGTGTAAAAAAGAGCTCGTGGAGAAGTAACAGAGTTCATTCTAGGAGAATGTAGGTGGTGTAATTCAGCTGGGTGATCAAAAGCGTCAGGTATTTTATGTTAATGGTTGCTGTGTTTCATATATGCATTCCATAGGAAAGAAATTAGCTGCTCCTCTATTCTGTTATACCACACAGGCAATTAACTCCTAGAATGCACTCTGTCTTCCAAGGGAATAAATCCCTGTTTGGAACTGAGGCAGAATGCTGACTGTAGACCAGTGGATTTTAGTTAGGATAAAAATGGAACGAGAGATGACATTTTGGGCCATGAAGCTTTTACCAAAATGTGAGGAGGAAGAAAAGGTCATGTTTTACATTGGGGCCTGAGGAAGTGTAGTATTTAAATTCCTTTCACACACATCTCCAGTGTGATGTGGTAAAAAAACCTCAAGTACATGAGGATATAATGTATATCAGCTGGAACTCTGTAAATGACCAGAGTAGTTATTTTTCTAATTGACAACATATAAAAAAGAGGCATGACCTTTTAATCTGCATCCTTTTCTTATTCCCAGCTATGTTCTAGACTTTAAAGACTCTCACTGATCTTCATTAAACATAAAAAAGTGAGGACCTAGGGGCAAAGCTTTGATTTGGGAGATTAGCCTCAGTGCTGGCTTGCATCTGGAATTCTTGTCAGTAACTTATATATGTTAGTACACACCTGTACTATGGGGAAAAAAGATAATTTTGCCCATTCTAGATGCATCTCCCTTCACTAAGGTTTTTTTTTCATAATTTGATCCCCGTATTTCGTACAAGGTCATGCTCCACTTTCCTAATTGGCATTAAATTGTTGCTTGAGAAAAAAAGTCTATAGGGTGAGGACTCAGATAGCTGCATTATTCCTTTTTCTCTCTCTCCGAGTTCATATACATTAAATGTTTGTGTGAGAATGTTTCCCAGATTTGCATAGTCCAGGAATCCTGATCAGAACCTGAAGTGGTTGTAGGTTTGTCAGAGAAACTTTACAGCACTGCTCACCATTCATGTTTTGCCAGACCTCTCCTGAGAACCTGTGGATTTAACTGTGCACAGTGGAACTTGGCCATTGAAACAATTTGATGCTTTTATTATATTGAAAGGATTTGGTGTTTTTATATCACTTACTAAAAAAAAAAATCATTTGGGCATCTGTTTCTAAAATCAAGGTGCTTAATGACGGGTTTGGTTCACAGACAGCAGCAACCAAATCTTGTAGAAACATGTATCCTAAAAACAACTGAACAAAACCACCCCACAAACCCTGTTACACTCTAAATCCACAGACAGGCCTGAACTGCTAATTAATTCTGTACCTAACAGAAAAGACTTAAACTTGAATAGAACTAAAAGTCTGTTGCCTCTAGGTATTTGGTGTTTGCCAACAGCCAGTCCAGATCCTTTAAAAAACCTGAGATGCATTCATTAGGTGTGTTTGGGTTAAACTGCAGCACAAATTTCTGGAATGAAAAACTTGAAAAATTAATGTTGAGGCTTCTTGTTAACACTGAAAGGAGACCTGATCATTCACCTATGAACACTTTTCAATGTCAGAGACCACAGAGGGTCACAAAGACTGAGCTGATACCAAGTTGAGAGCTGGGATTGTCCAGTGTGAAGAGAATGGTCCAGGGTGACCTTAGAGCTCTTCCAGTGCCCAAAGGGGCTCCAGGAGGGCTGGAGAGGGACTTGGGATGAGGGCCTGCAGTGATAGTTGTTAAAAATTCTGTTTAAACTGCCCCACCCAACAAGACAAAACCTCAGAGGAGCAAAGACACGTTTTGTTTCCATTGCTGGTTTGAACACAGCGTGTTCTGTCTGTGTTCTTCCTGTAGCTGTACCCCCTTGGTAGAGAAAAGGATAGTTCATTATTTTCTTTAATTGTTGTGGGATTTCTGCAGCATCTTTAAGAAGCTGCCACCACACTTTCAGTCTGTTACCCTGCCTTGAGTAGTAATGAGAGATCTGGCTGGGGTTCCTTCACAGAAGAATTATCCTGGGCTTTGTGCAAACCAGGTGCTTATACATACATGCATTTTACACTTATATTTCAAAAGATTAAGATTGGCTATCATTTGCATACATCAAATGTTTAAGAGCAGACTGCAGGCAGATTTTTGGGGAGCTGACACTGTACAGGAGCCAGGGTAAGGAGGAAGGGCTGGCAACCTCTTGTTCTGTATTTGAAATTTTTCCCTTGTTTTGTGTAAGTCTCTCTATTTTTTTTTTCTTTAATTTTTTTTTCATCTGGTCTTAACTTGCCTTAAAACCTCCTTTTTTAGGAATGAGAGGGAAATGATAGCTCAGTCTGCATAGGGCTGTAGGTAATCTCATTTACTCTTGTTTTTAAAAGGAAGGGCTTATTTGAACAGCTAGCCACACCATGTAGAATTCCCCTGCAGATCTGATTATTCTGGATAATGAGAGGATTCCGTGACAGGGATTGATCCAAAGTGCTCAGAGCTTTTTGCTACTCCTCTAGCAGTTCACACAGCTTGTTCTCTGCTTCCTGAAACACAGAGTAAGGCAATATTTGGCTGAAATTAAGCTTTTTTTGTCACCTTGCTGTGGGGTTTTGTCCCATATAAATCATATTGTAGGCTGGAAATGCTGCTGCAGTTAACTCCTGGATTTTTTGGAGGAGCAGGATAGGCTGGTTTTAGCAGCAATGACCTCACAGGGACAGACTTCTAGTTCTTCTTCCGTTTGGAAATTTGTTTTGTGATTTACAGAACAGTTGTAAGAGTATGAAAATGGAATGTTGCTGATTGGATTTTCATTAATTTGATAATAAATGTGTATCTCCTATTCATTAATCCAGACAAAAGAGGTGTTACCCACTCTTTGAATATTCAGCAGACAATTATGATTTCATAGAACTCTGGGATTTTGAGCTGCTATCTCAAGCTTCTAATTCTGTAGTTCTGGAAAACAGAAGGGAGGGAACAGATCTGTTTTTACCCCTGGAAGCCAATCTCTGTGCTCGCTACTTGAATTCCAGCGTCTTTGTTCAGGGGACAGGAAAAGGAGGATTTTGCCTGGTGCAGCACCATAAACACATTAAATATGAATCATCTCCAGACTCTGGAAATGCATGAGGGTGTCATGCTGAGAAATGTCATTGTGTGCTCTGCCTGGAGCTTTTACATGAAATAAATGTGCCTGAAACATTCCCAGTGTTCCCGCACAGTGTTTGGGAGCTCAGCTGTGAAGAGCGATGCTCGAATCTCTTCTCAGTTGGTTCTGAAAGGCTGAACAATTTTTTGGTGTTGATCAAGACACCTTGAACTTTAAAATGCTTAAAATTCACTCTGCCAATTCAAGTCCTTTTTCAAAGGTGTCGTTTCAGCTCTTAGGTAGCACATGGTTCTTCTCTTTGAGGGATGATCAGGCATATTTTCGACCATATTCTTTAAATGAATTTTGCTTTTTCATCTTTTATCTCCAGTGCCAGGAATGCTCAAACCTTCTGAACCCCAGTGAACTGTTACAGAAACTCACTTCCCTTCTCACCATCCCTTGTTCTTCCTGCAGCAAAACTTGGAATGAGATGCTTCATCTTGTTGACGATCTCTCGAGCTGCTTTCCATTTCCCACAGAGGCAAATAAATATATATTTCCATGTTTTTTGTATTGCTGTCCAGTTCCCTATTCTTAGTCTCCAGTGAAATTCTCCAGAGTGGTGTTCTTGCTGCAGCAGAAGGGGAACATGTTTTGTGCTATTGAAATCTCTTTACTGATCTCTTTTTCTGCATTTTCCATATTGGGATACAGTAAATCTGTGATACAGTGAAGTCGTCTGGCTTGCGATTGCATCCTAGGAAAATAGTAGGTAAATGATGAAACTTTATCTTTCTGTGATCAATTTTGTACTTTTTTCTATGCTTCTTTTTAATTAAAGGGGCAATCTACTGGTCCAAACAGATGTAATTGTCTTTTTTGATTGGAGCTGTAATTGAAATGGTGCCATAAGCATCTTTGGTCATTTTAATTATGAAAATAAGGCTTTGCTTCTGAATTGCTGCTTTAGAGACATGGTTAAAGATACCTGCATTGCCTGTGAGGTAGAGACTGGCTGCTAAGGGGTTGTGTTTTCTGCTGCCAAAATAAGGCTTTTTCATCCTTCTCCAACAGAAGATTATGAAGCCTCAAAATGGAGATGAGTTTGTTTTGGTTTAGTTTTCCCTGAGTGGCTTCTCAGACTTCTTCCATTTTTATTTTTACTGAAAATATTTTGTTCAGTTGTCATCCTTCCTGGTGTCATTAGTCAGTTTTTCCTGTTGATGCAGAAATAATTACCAGAGATTTCAAAGGGGATCTCAGTGCTGTCCCCAGTTCTCTTATCCTGGGCTTATGATTGCACGTTGTAAACAAATGAGCAGAAAAAAAAGATTCTTCTTTGTAGTTGGTCTCCAATGCCTGTAAAAACTTCCATTTCTTTGTAGGCTTTTCCCTTCCTCTTCCCACCGCCCTCCCAGTTGGAAATGCCTTCCTGCCATTTCCAGGAGGATGTCTTCCGGGGATTTCTGTCTGCAGCCTGCTTGCTGCAGTCACGAGTCAAATGCTTCTTTCTTACACAGTGAACTTCAAGCAGACCCTAAAGCTCGTTCAAAACTCACCTTCCTGCTGCTGTGCAGCTGGGTTTAAATGTTTCTCTTGGAAATTCGTGTCCCAAAAAAGCCACGGCAGACCTTAGTCTGGAGAGGCCAGGTCGTGAGGAGGGTCAGCTTAGCTTGGAGAGGTTCCTTCATCATTCCAAAGGGTCTTCTGGTGAGACATCATTGCTGGGGAATACCAGAGATAAAGGTTTTTCTTACTGTTTCCATTTTATGGAAGCATTTTAGATGTGTTGTCTCCAAATTGAGTTGGAGTATCCCAGTTGTACAGAGTCGTGTGTGTTGAGAGCTTTCCTGCTCCATGAGCTTCCTTAGAATTCCATATTTATAGTGGTGTTCATATCTAGTTCATACCTTTTTTAAATGGTTTCTTTTCAGTCTTCATGAATTTCATGTCTAGGTCACATCTTTTTTCTAAATTAAATTTGTTTTCAGTCTTCATGGATTTCATACAGCCAGTACACTCCATTTTCTAGAACTGCTCAATCAAACAGAAACTGTTCCATCATTCTGTGAGGATTTTTTCTTACAGCAGTTTCTTACATTAAATGACTGCTGTTACTAGCTCAGAAAGACTTGAGAAGAGCCTTTTACAGTCTGTTTGTTCAGTGGAGGTGTTCTTTGCCAGATCCATTGATCCTCCAGGGTGCTGGGGAGATGCTGAGGGGTGGCAGGCAGGGCTTGGAGACAGCAGCTGGGGATCCCAGAGTTCTGCTTGCTTGGAATCAGCCTTTTACAGAGTGGGAAGGATCTAAGATCCGTGGAATTGGTGCGTGTGAGCCACTAACAAAAGTCCTCCTTAGATACCTAAATTTGAGTGTTAATTGAATAATGGGAGTCATAACAAAACCATTGATTGATGTCTTTACCCAAAGTATCATAATACACTGCTTGGGTCAGCATGGGAATGTAAAGGGGAATTTACACTGTTGGGCTTAATGTAAATTAAATTAACCTACCTATCTTGAATCTGAGTGTGTTTAATAACTGGTGAATTGGATTGCTTTATGATATTTGCTGGGATGCTAGTTTTTTTCTCTATTAATACACTTAACTTGCATTCTAGCTTCGCCATTCAGAGACAGGCATCGAGTGGTGGGTTGTGTGACAGTGTCTGTCAATAGTGAAGACAAATAGTGCCAGAGACACTTAACCCATCCAATCTCACCCAGGGTATAGGTCGGTCTTGTTTTCAGACTTCTTCATAAGTCTCTTTTCTTTCTTTCTTTTTTTTTAAATTTTTTTTTTAAATTTTAATTTTTTATTTTTTTGTTTATTTCTGAATAGTGGATTGATACTGATTTGAAACTAAACTTTTTGGAAAAGTTTTTGACATGACATCAGTAATACAAGAAGAAGAAAAGTAGAACCCCAAGTTTGGCATGTGAGGTGTTGAAAGCAGGTTTGCAGCCACTTTGTAAGTTCTGGGTTTTACTTTTAAAACCTTTAACAACACAAAGGTTGATGGTGGAAATTTTGCCATTTCCTTCTGGGTCTGTCCTGAAATTTTTCTTCTGTGTCCAGGGGTTCAAATAAATTAATTAACATTAAAAAAAAAATAATCTTACTAAGGACATGACATGCTAGAAAAATTAGCACATTTAATACAAGTTATACCTCACATATTAAGCTTATGCACCACTTAATCCTCACCTTGTGGGTGAATTTTCATTTTTGACACTTGTTTTCAGCACAGAACATAGAGGATACCATGGGATGCAGGGGAGGTTCTGAGAAAAGAATTAGATCTTTAATGGCTTTTTGCTTGTCCTGGCTGTCCATGCACAGGTGGCTGGAACACTTGTGAAACCAAAAATATCTTCAGTTTATTTATTTGTCTTTATAATCTTAAGCTTTCCAGTCTGGGAAATGACTTGTTTTTGCAATTAAAAAGCAAAGTCATCAGGACACTGTTTCTGTTTGAGGACTTGGTAATCCTTGTTGTATTTAAGGGTATTTGAAGAGTGAACAAGGATTGCAGGATTGGCTCCACAGAAGTGTTACCTAAAAAGACTCCCTCAATGCCAAGTAGTGATTTTTTTTCTCTCTCCTGCCTTTCCAAACCTTTTTTTTTAGAGGCTGAATGCCTTGTTTGACTTCACAGGAGAATAGGATATAGAAAATATGTCATTGCCTTGGTTGCTAATGCAGGAGGTAATAAATTTTCTCTTTTTTTTTTTTGAACTGAAAAGAAAAAGCCTGCCCTGGTTCGCTCACAGGGACACTCTTTGCTGTGTGCTCCCTTACTTTTAGTCCTTGTGCTGGACTAATTGATACAATTCTGCCTCTTTTAGGGGAGGAAAAACTCCTAGCACAGGCAACAAAATCTGAATTAGCTCTTCCAGCTCACTTGGATGTTGCAGTGATGGCAGTGCAGAGATTCAGGAGGTTTAGTTTCAACAGTGATCACAGTTGCTCTAATGTGGAATATTGTTTTCTCTTGTTTTTTATTCAAAAAAGGAGAAAAACCCCCCACCTTGTGATGCTGATGCACATTTCATTTCTGTTCCTGAGGCTGCACACTTGCCATGACAAGCACTTGGCTTCTGTTCAGTGTCATTGCTCTGAAAGCAAGTTTGATTTTGAGACTGTGTTAAATGAAATATATTCAGTCCTCTATTTCAAAATGTACCTACTCACCTAAAAATACATCTATGTATTTGTCATTGCACGCACTGTTAAATTGCAAATCATGAGCCACCTGTACCAATTCACATTAATATGTGTCTAAAGGAAGTAAAATAAAAGAATGCTCAAAGCTGGGGAAGGTGTGTGTATGCTCTCACCTTGTAAAGCAACACAAGTTGAGTTAAAATTACTAAATTACTTATTTTCCAAAATGCAGCACGTTCATCCAAGAAATCTCTTTGGGGTGTCAGATACAAATGTCACTGGCTTTGGAATAAAATGATGGACCCAAATGGGAGCCATGTAGAGCACTGTTTATTCATTGCAGTACCATGGTGAATTCTTATTTGATTGACCCAGTTTATTTCTTAGTTCAAAGGAAGATGAGTTGGCTCAAGGCCTGCATACTCTGAGAAAACATAGATTTCACTGTTTCTTAGTATTTTCATAACTTTAAATGTTACTGTGAAGCAATTACTAATTTATCTAATTTATGCCCCCAAATGTTTTTAAATCTGTGTATTTGACTGTTCCAATACAGCCAGTTTATTCCATTTGCTGTAATATTTACCATCCTTTCTTATTTTTGGGTGGTAATGGCAGTCATTTATTATATAAGGCTAAAGAGAGGTTTTCTTGCCATTACTGTTCAATTTGGGTTTATTTCTAAAATCTAATCTCACCATTACACAAGGGCATCTCTGGTAAATGGAGGAGAGTGTAACCAATTTATAATGGACAATGTTTATTTGCTTTTTAAAAGTACAAAAGCCCAGATACACGTATTCATACATATAAGTGCTTTTTAACTTCTAGAAAAAGAAAGGAAGAGAAATTGTTTTGGAGAGCAATAATGATGATATTGCAATAATAATATTTCACAATGCTGCACCCTAAAACAACACTACCATCACCAGCTCTTTTAGCTTTGTGCTGAAAAGCATTTGGTTCAGTGATATATTTATTTTTTTCCCTAGGAAAGTGAGGGAAAGGTGCAGGTTTTGCATTCCTGGCCAGGAGATGCACTGAAGCACCAGCTGAGCCCAGTGCTTGGTGTACGTGGCCCACGCAGAGCTGAGCCTGGAGTGTCCAAGTTTTTCTTACACTCCCAGGATTGCTGTGAAAAGATAAATCTGATATTAATCTGTTGGAGGAGGAGTCCTGCAGTTGAAGCCCTGCTGCCTGTTCCATGTGTGTAATGATTTCATGGTCTGAGTCCTTGTCCCACAGACCCCGACGTGCCCACTCTGCCTCGGGCTCTTCCCTGAATTCATTTTCTGACCTTTCCTGGGGCAAATCCTGGCATTCAGCCCCCCCAGTCCTGCAGCTCGGCCGGGAGCTCCGGGGGGTCCCTGGGCACACTTCTACTTCTCCTTGGAGGTATAAATGATGGATGGAAACCAATCCTCTTTACCAAAACAAACATCCCAAACAGCAACGGGGTGTCTCAACTCAAAGTGGCTGCAAATCAGCTCCTAAATATTGTCACTGAAATGAATATCTAGATTTAATAGTTCTTGCCAATCCTATAAATGTTTTTGAAAGAAGCATTGCATTAATGCATGATATAGAAAGGAGAAATTTGCCTTTAAATTGGAATGCAAAGTGACTGAATTCTCCGGTTTCAGCCACTGTATTTGCCAAAGAACAAGCTGAAAAATGGAACTGGTATCATTCAGCTGCTCCTGGTTCACTGGGAGGCTCGGGGAAGGCAGAATAGTTTGTTGATAAACTGTAATGACCTCTAAACTGGACGGTCTGAAGTGGTGTAAGTTTGCTTTTACCTTCACTTTGCCCAGGAAAGCCGTAGGAAACAGTAATGGTTTCAAATTTCTTTATTATCAGTCATTGATACTCCCTGTAATTCCCAGTACATGAAAGTTGGCTCAGTTTTACTGTTAATTAAATGTATATATCATGGCTGAACATACTTTATTCTGTTACTTTTAAATAGCTAAAACTGTATAGAATAGTTGAACAGTCTCTAAATCTTTTAGACTTGAGAGACTATTATAATATTTTGGATTTTAAAAAAATCCAAAGCAGCAAAAAGGAAAACATTGTGTTCCTCTTAGTAATAGGGATTACCTGTATGACAGCAGTAACCAGCTGAACAAACAGATTGTATTATTATGTATATATTTAACATAAAATTTGTTTCCAAAATCAGGTTATTTCAGTGCTTCTGGTTTATCAGGTGTGGATGGCAGTGCAGAAATACAGAAAACAGGGTCTCCCCCCAGGAAGCTAAAATCTGACTGTAAAATTCAGTTACTTTTCAGTGAGCTACAGCTGATTGAAATAAATACATATGTTTGCATGGCCTACTTCCCCTGGGATATTTAACTTATGTATTCCATTGATCTGTCTATTAAAATTCTTCAATGGCAACAATCATGGTGTTCTCCAGAAATCTTCAGGGGTTTGGTTTAATAATTTTCGTGTTTCTAAACCAAATTGAGCTCTGGGGCCTCTGCAGAAGTCGCAGTCAAAGTGTTGGAAATCTCCCGTTTAATGTGAATTTTTCAGAGCTGTCTCTGTGGAAGGGACCAATAAAGTCTGAGAGAAATTGGTCCCAGTGACTGAGCAAGTCAAATTACAGAAATTCCCAGTCCTTGGATCAGCGTGTCTCCAACACAGATATTTCATCCCTGTTTTGAACCTTCAAAATCAACAGCTCACTCATAGTGACTGATACCAGTTCCATTTTGCCTACCAACTCAGTTGATTTTATATTTTATTTCTCATTTATGATGGAATAATCAGCAGCTCTTTTTCTCATTTATTTTCTCATATTTTTATTCCAGGATTTGCCTCTGAAGCAGGGAGTGTCTGCATTAAAAATGACCTGTAGTTCTCTGCTTCATAGGTTAGAAACTTATTTTAATATTTTGTGGCTAAGCACAGTCCCATCTTTTTCAAAAAAAAAAAGTTTAAAATTTCCAACAATAAATTGTTTAATTGGCATTGAATGTGGATTATAAGCACTTTGCTTTGGGGCTATTTTAGATGAAATGGCTTCTACACCATTAATTAGTCCAGCTGAGGCAATGAAAGCTCTGTTTATTCGCAGCCATTCGTACGAATTAACGTTAAGTCATAAAAAAAAAAATTTGATTACAGTGGATCGTGCTAAGACTCGTTTGGACATTTCCAAAGCATTGGCTAGGCCGTGTTGCTTTAAGCACTTCCATTCCAAAACCGAACCAAATTCCAAACATTTCTCGGGGGAAAGCAATCGGTTCCTAAATCACCTTGATCTCACTGGGACTGCTATAGCCAGCGCACGCCCCGCCACGGGTCCTGTATTTACTTGTGAATTGTACACCGCAGATGCTTCTTCAGCTCCCTCCTCTTCCTCCATGGGCGGTGCTTGCAGCTCCTTTACCACCTCTTCCAGCCCTACCATTTACTCTACCTCAGTCACCGACAGCAAGGCTATGCAAGTGGAGAGCTGCTCCGCGGCCGTGGGGGTAAGTACCCGAGGGGTAAGTGAGCAGCAGATAACCAGTAACACAGCCCAGCAGCACCCGGCCACGCCGAAGCGCCACACTGTCCTGTACATCTCGCCACCACCTGAGGACTTGCTGGACAACAGCCGGATGTCCTGCCAGGATGAGGGCTGTGGATTGGAGTCAGAGCAGAGCTGCAGTATGTGGATGGAGGATTCACCCTCCAACTTCAGTAACATGAGTACCAGTTCCTACAATGATAACACTGAGGTGCCACGTAAATCGCGCAAGCGCAACCCAAAGCAGAGGCCAGGGATCAAACGCCGAGATTGCGAAGAGTCCAACATGGATATCTTTGATGCCGACAGTGCCAAAGCGCCTCACTATGTCCTTTCTCAGCTCAGCACGGACAGCAAAAGCAACTCAAAAGCAGGAAATGGGTTGGTATCTGCTTTTTTTTTTTTTTTTTTTTTTAAAGAAAAGACATTTTATCTCCGTATGTAAACCCAAACTAATAAAAGTGCCCCCGTGCCCTGGCGAATGTTCTGCTTAGGTTCTCACATAAACCCATCCCTTCTCTGCTGTCCCTGTCATGTCCTGGCCCAGGATAAGTTCTTCCTGCCCTCAGAAATTGTGGCTGCCCCATCCCTGGAAGTATCCAAGGCCAGGTTGAATGGGGCTTGGAGCAACCTGGGATGGTGGAAGGTGCCCCTGCCCATGGCAGAAGGTAGAACTGGATCTCTTGAAGGTCCCTTTCAGCACAAACCACTCCATGATTCTGTGATAAGTTCTCATTAGACTTGTTAATCTTTATTTAGAAGATAAAGCTAAACTTTCCTGCAGCAATTAAATGCAGCTCTGATGAGCTCATCTGTTCTTTAAGTGAAATTCCCAAAAGGCCACACAATTCCTATTATAAAATGGCAATGAAAATGTATTTAAAAAGAAAGGCAGAGTGGAGTTGGTGCACCCTGAATGTTTTTTTGCAGGATTTTATGTGAAGATTTCAGTCTGTACGCTTCACCTGCTGCTCTATTTGTCAAATAGAGATGGGGACTAGAAGCTAACTGTTAATGTCCCATTCAGGTTTCTCATAATTTAAATTACTGCTTGCTTTACTTTTTTATGAAATGTTAAGACAATATGGTGAACCAGTTTTTGGTTTTTTTCCTTGTGAATTCACTTCTGTATTTGATTTTTTCAGAAATAAATCTCTGATGCTGTTTCTCTCTGTGCTTCTGGGTCGTGTGCGTGTGTCTGCGTGGGCACGCCTGGGTGGTGGCCCCTCATCTCCCACTTCACACTGTTCACTAAATGCATTCCAGTAGCTGCTTACAGAGGACAATTCCATCAGTTTGCAAGAGTGTGTTGATACATTTCTTTCCTTATTTTATTTTTTGACTTGTTGCTTCTTTAGTACTTTTTAAGTGGTCAAACTGATAGATTTGGCTCTTTTATTTTGGGATTTTTTGGGGGGCAGGAGTGCATTTTGGTTTCACTTTTATGTCTGTGCTTGCAGTACGTTCTGACGTTCATCACAGCAACGGTGAATATTAAAATTTGACTGATGGCAAAGATGATGAACTTCTCATATCCCAAAGGGAAAGAGCCTGGAGTCTGTATTCCCAGGGTCAGTGCAGTTCCATACTTAAAATTTCACTGTGAAAAGCAGTTCTGAGAACATGTCCTGAGTGTGCTGCTGCTTCCTGGGCATGGTGGCCTCTGGCCTCGGGGTTTTCACCAGCCAAAATCGATGGTAGTAAAGTAAAACATTAGTACCTGGTAGACCCCAGGAATGAGGAAGGTGCTTCCCCCAGCTCCAAGGGACCAGGCTTGCTCTTACAGAGGAAAAAACTTTATGGAAAGACAAGAACTGTGCCACTGTAAGTGTGATCTCAGGGAGGTTTTGTAAATTCTGAAAGAGTATGTGAGATCTCAGTTTAAACACAGAACAAGACTTCCCCAGAAACCCTGGGCTGACCAGAGAAATCCCTGGGTTCTGTGAGTGCAGAGAGGGAGAAAGTGGAATGTTTTTCCTTATGTGTCACAGGCCAGACTGAACTGCAGGAAAACTCCCAGGTAACAGAGCCATCCTTGGAAATAAGCATTACGGGATAAGAAGTGGCCAAGATCTTACAAAACTTAATTTTGCCATTGGAATATGGAGATTTGCCTTACAAATCTGGGTCACCGTAGTGACTGGAGTTTTTTTAAACTTCCCAGCCTGGTGGAGCTCAGCCAAGGGAGTTCATTTACTTTTGGCTTAAAGAAAAGAGCAAGGAAAGCTGCCGTGCTCCATGGTGAATGGAAATGGCATTTGCCCCTAAAGAGACAGTTGTTGTTAAAAGCCAGGAAGAGAAAGGATATGTTCCTGTGGAAACTTGGAATTTGTGAAAGCCTTTTTAGAAGTGGATGAATTGGTGGTGATTCAGGGCAGAGACTCAGATTTCCTGGTCTCACTTTCACTTTCAGCTCTGCCCTGCAAACAGCCCTGATGGCAGAGCAGGACCAGGCCAAACTACTCAAGAGATCTGTTTGAGTAGATTCATAGGATTTGCCACTTATATTTATTAATTTTTTAAAAAAAGCTGTGCTAGATTAGAAGATATTTTGTCTGGTAGCAATCAGATAAATAAACGTGTGCATATGAAATATACAGGAGTGAATATTTGCAGTATGAATAAACTGAATTAAAGTTCATTAATTGAAAGGATGTATTAAGTGATTCATCCTCATATTTTGAGGAGAAAGACCACTGAGAAGTTCTGGTGAAGGCTTTAAATTGCCTCCAGGTTTGGCTAATTGATTGAAAATAATGATTAAGTTTCTAGAGGAAAGACTAAAATAATTGTGAGGAGCATCTCTCTGCATAAATATGATAATGATAAAATATGAATATGCTGACAATTAAGGTAGTTGAGATTTAAGGGAACAGCTCTCCTGGAGAGGTCAGTGTTAATGTCACTACTGAAATGTGGCCCTGGGAGTGATAAAGGTGAATTTCATTTTGATGGCTGGCTCTCCAACGTGTCCCTTCAAAATTCAACTGTCTCCCAGTCTCCCCAGTGGCTACACTGGGCAGAGTAATCAGGACTGCTTGGCAGGAAGATAGTTTTATTGTAAGACAGCATTATTATTATTTTCCAGGGTTTTATACTAGTTTTTTATCTAGTTCCTGCCTTTCTCTGCTGGGTTCTGGTTGAGTGAGGGTGAGTGTGGAAGGCAGCCAGGGCTGTGGCTGGGCTGTCCACAGTGAAGTGTTTAACCTTCATGGACAGAAAATGGGAATGGAGATATCCAAAGCACCAACTCTGTCTGGTTTAACCCCTTTTTACATGTAGTGAAAGGTTTTGGAAAGCTTAATGGACATAAGAGTGTGACAAATAGGACCTGTTGTGTTAAGCAAAGAGTGATGGTTTTAAACTAAAAGAGGCTTGATTTAGTGTGGATCAAAGAAGGAAGTTTTTCACAAAGAGGAGAGACCTTGGCACAGGGTACCCAAAGCAGCTGTGGCTGCCCCCGGATCCCTGCAAGTGTCCCAGGCCAGGCTGGACAGGGCTTGGAGCAGTGGAAGGTGTCCCTGCCCATGGCAGAGGGTGACACTGGATGAGCTCTAAAGGTCTCTCCTGACCCACCCTGTGCTGTGATTCCGTGGCTTTCTGGGCTGTGAGATGTGGTGAGCTGGGGCCAAAGTGCCTGACCTTTCCTGGGCAGGAGAAGGAGCAGTGCAGGGCCAGGGCTGGGATTGGGCAGTGCTGTGTTCCTGCTCTGCACACCAGGAACACTAGCAAAGATGTGCATTGTGTTTGTCATCTGCTGGTTGAGAAGAGCTGGGTCACCCCAGCTCCAGGTCACTGAGAGCCCCATGCAGTGGCAAAGCTCACAGGGAACAATTTTGGAAAAAAAAAAGAGTTTTCACCCTTTTTGAGAGGGAATAAATCCTGGATAAATTATTTCAGTAACTTGCACGTTGAAATGGGATTTGTTTTTGAGCAATCCACACCTGTTATTTAAAACTGCTTTCTTCCCAGGCATTAGCTGTTAGAAACCATGTTTTGCTAGGAAGAAAGAATATGACATTTGCATGAGTCATGGAGCCCTTTTCCTGCCTGCACCATGTACTGTGGCACAATCACATTTCCTAGTGGGAAAGGAGTTTCTTGGCCTTCAGGTTCATTACCAAATCCTGGTCTGAGTAGGATCGAGGCTTATTTCCCATTGTGCTCTAAAGGGAACACAAAATGGCTCAAGTGCTGCTAGACTTGGGAGGGCTCCTTCATCCTGGTTTTAATTATGGAACTGAGAACAAGCCACTACATCTTATGGAATGCACCTGGAAAGAAAGGCCTTGTGCATACAGTGATTTAACATTGGTGCAATTATGCCAGAGCTTTTACAATAACTAATTGGGTTTTAGCATAAATTGGTCAATCTGTTTAGACAGAAATCAGAGCTGGAGTTTGCATGGATATACAAGTTCAGGTGGAGACAGGCATGAGGCTGTTTTCCTGTTTAAAGAAGTGTCATTTAACCTTAAATCCATCCAGTGTGTGTGTACGTGTGTGTTTGTCACAGCTTGTTCAGGCTGTGTCATAGACTCTGAAAAAGCAGGTTTTGAGCCGCCTTCTGTTCGTTAACATCGTTTAATGCTAATTGCTTTTCCCTTCCTTTATGTTTGCTCTCTGAAAAGCAGTTCCTATGTGCTGGATGGAGGAGGCAGGGAAGCACCATTCTTCTTCATCCTACAGGTCTCCTCTGGCAGAAAGAGAATTCCAAAGTTTGCTCTCAACTACAAATCTTCCATCCATTAATACGCACTCTTTGCCTTTTTAGCTTTTCTGTGATTTGGAGTGTTTGTACTGGGGAGCTGCTTCTGACATCTTCTCGATGGTGTGTTTTGACTTCTCAGAGCATCAGAGAACCAGAAGGGAGCTGGAGGGAAGAAGACCCCAATGTTGTGTGGTCAGTACCCGACTAAGAGTGAGGGGAAGGAGCTGAAGATCATGGTGCAGCCAGAGACCCAGCACAGGGCTCGGTACCTGACCGAGGGCAGCCGGGGCTCCGTCAAGGACCGGACGCAGCAGGGCTTTCCCACCGTGAAGGTAGGCTGGGGACAGGGCACTGCCTCCCAGGGCTGCCCCAGGGGCAGGGCAGCTTCACTGCCATGGGCCTCAGGTCTCTGCAGTGCTGAGGGAGCAGGCTCTGCACTCTCTGCGCTGCACAGGGTCTCTTCTTGCAGGTCACGAGTCGTACTGGCAGCACAGAGTTACAGGGGGAGGGAAGCTGCATGTCAAGGCAGGGATATAAAATCTGGGATGCACATCCTGTTAGGCTGCAGTTCCATGGACTCTGTGAATACAGAGACATTCCATACTTACAGGAGTGGTTTAATGAAATGTTCTGGCTGTTTGATGGCTGGTCTCAGTGGGCCATCATTGTCCACTGGTAGTAAAGACATAACACCAGGCTTCATTAAAAAAAAATAAATTGTAAGGGGGGATGTGCAAGGCCAGGCTTGACTTAGGGTGCCAAACAGAAGAACTGATGTCAAATATCCTCCCACAAGTGATTGTGAGAGTCACCAGAAAGCTGACTCCAGGCCAGCACTGCACTGGCACCATGGCAAATGGCATACTGGGCATACTGGGAGGAGTGGGGCCAGCAGGTTGAGCAAGTAGACAGCTAAGTTTGTTATCACTTAGATAAGGAGGGTGAAAGATATTTCATTTCATATTTTTTCATAGTTACGTCACTTTGAGAGAGCAGCAAAGCAATTCTCAACCCAAACTAACTTACCAGGTCCACAAGGAGATGTTTGTTTGTGACACAGCCCTAGAAATTTGTCCTGACTGTTGGTGACAGAATACAGAAGTAGGCTTATCTTCAAAGTCCTGTTCAGCAGTGTTAGGAATGCCAGCAGCCCTTCACTCAGTCCTCCTGAGTAATGCAGAACTCCAGTAAAGTTTCATAAGAAAAGAATCCATTCATATCGGCCTGTTGCTATGGGGATTTAGTGCTCGTTTATGTGGATTTTCTTAATGGGCCTTTGTTCATCTGAATTTCCTTTTAACTCTTTTCCCAGTTACCCTTTAGCACCCATCAGTGAAAATTCTCTTTGGAAGTGTCTCATGTTACTGAATTCCTGGAAGTTCCAGTTTGCTTTACCAGTAGGCAGAGGAGTTCATACCCTGCAGATAAAACTCTGCCAGGGCAGGACAGACAAATGAGTCAGTGAATCTTCAGGAAACCTGAGCTACTGAGAAAAAAATATGTTATGGACAAAGGGGCTTTTGTTTTCTTTGTGGGGTTTAAAGGTGGGGAAGAACAGTGTAAAGATGCTGGTGCTCAGCAGAGATCTGGCATGTGGCCCTAACGCAGGCCAAGGAGGAGAAGCAGGTTCAGTGGCCATTTAAATAAAACTGCTATGAGTAATAACAACTCATCAAGGCAGTGGTTCCCGTGTTTAATTGCCCCCCTGGCTGTTGCAGCTGGAAGGCCACAACGAGCCCGTGGTGCTGCAGGTGTTCGTGGGGAACGACTCGGGGCGCGTGAAGCCGCACGGGTTCTACCAGGCCTGCAGGGTCACGGGCAGGAACACCACGCCCTGCAAGGAGGTGGACATCGAGGGCACCACGGTCATCGAGGTGGGGCTGGACCCGAGCAACAACATGACACTGGCGTGAGTAGCTCTTCTCAGGAGTGTTTTAGTTTATTATAGCTTGGGTTTGGGAGCCGATTTCCTTCTTCCACTGGATGGGTTGTAGTTCAAGTCTGAACACCTCAGCACTCTCTGCTCCTCACCTCTTGCTTGCAATTCAGTGTACTCAAAGGAGATACCAGGTGGTCCCTGTGCTTTTGGGACACACAGCCCAAAATCCTGGGTAAATTGCAATATTCTTCGTTTTAACACATCAGGCTGTGTTTGCTTCTACTGTTCTTGTGTTTTTGGCTGTTTTTTGCTTTAAATAATTTTGCATGGAGCCTGTCTGAAAGCCAGCACTGCATCACTCACCTGGCCCTGTACATCTCCCCTAGGACCACACTTATGGGAGGACTTATCTGTCACTTCCAAGTCCCACTGAACATAAATAATATGACTACAGTAAGTTTTCTTCTACTCCTGCTTTCTTTAAGTGAATGCAGAATATTTTGAAGCAATAATCCTACAAACACAGATCTCGCCCTGGGGATGGAAGAATGAAGAGCTGTGATTCTAAATTGAATGCTTACCAGAATTATATTGCACTTTCTGTTTTATTCATGCTTTCATATGCCTTTCTGCCATGATTCATCATCCAAATTAGGCAGGGTTGAATGAAAACTTGAAAAAGGTCATAGATTTCATGTAAATAAAAAGAAATCTAATATTTCAGTAATTACCTCAAGGCTTTTGACTTTGGCTTATGAAACTACTTGAGAGATTTTTTAAAGATCTGAATTTACTAAGCTATGAAATTCTGCTCTGTTTTGTGTTGCCAGGGTTGATTGTGTGGGAATCCTGAAGCTGAGGAATGCTGATGTGGAAGCCAGGATAGGGATTGCTGGCTCCAAGAAGAAAAGCACCCGCGCTCGGCTCGTCTTTCGCGTCAACATCACGCGCAAGGACGGCTCCACCCTGACCCTGCAGACGCCTTCTTCCCCAATTCTGTGCAGTGAGTGTCAGACCAAAGAGCTGAGGGTAGAGGGGTCTGGGTTTTAGTGTGATCTCGGCATGGAAAGGGTGGCCAGGCCTTGGAACTGCCCAGGGAGGTTTGGAGTGCCCAGCCCTGGAGGTGCCCGTGGAGGGGTTGGATATGGCACTCAGTGCTCTGGGCTGGGGACAGGGTGGGGAATCAGGCATGGCTTGATGGTCTTGAAGGTCTTTTCCAACCTAAATGATGCTGTGATTCTGTGGAAATGCCTTGGGAGGAACAAAACCCACTCTGTGTTAATCTGTGATAATTTCAGAATTGCTGTAGCTAAAATCAAGTGGATTGATTTTTTTTTCTTGTTGGGGGGTATTAGTTAAAATTGTTGTCCAGTATTGAATAATAGTTATACATCTCCTGACCTTCAGTTCAATGAATTTTTGCCTCCTAAAATGTCACCATTTTTGTAGTTTTTGCTTTGAACAATGACTCTGATATGACTTTCAGTCTCTTCTGTATTGTCACGTTCATGCCTGAGCTTTCAGTGCTGGACAGGACTTGCAGTAAGGCAGCGAGCCTGGCTCTCTCAGCTGTGGTCTTTGTGTGGGCCAGAGGCTGAATCTGTTCTGGTTCAGTGCAAGAACAAAACTTTTTATAGCTCTTTATTAAACTGCTCTGTTTAGCACAAGCACAGATGGCTGCCTTGGCTGGGGAGGTTCCACTGACCAACAGGGAAAAGGGGATTGTGGAATCATGCAATGCTTTGGGCTGGAAGGGACCTTAAAGCTCATCTTCTTCCACCCCTTATCTTGATGAATGAGATGGAGAGCTTTGTCTATGCATGGAAAGAGTAGACAAATCCCTGGGCACTCGTATTGTACTCTTATCATGGTATAAAAATGATTTTTGGGATTATTTTTTAGAAATACAGTCACCTTTGCAGCTCTGTTCCAGTCAGTAGACCATGGTGGTATCTCACACTAATGGAGTATCTGATATTAATTTTAAGATTTAAGATAAAAACTTTCTCTATAAAACCTCCCAAAGCCTTTCCTGTATCTCTTTAGTTTGTAACTTTCTGATTAAAGAGAAAATTATTTCACCCATAGAAGAAAAGGGAGTGGAAGTCACCTGATGTTTTCTTTAACAGTCCAAAACTTGCTATTGTGAGTAAAAGCTGAGAGTCTGAGATGAAACATTTAGAGACTGATTTTAAAATAGGCTGTTGAGCTATAAAAAGCTGTATTTGATGCAAAGAGTGAATTGGTTTGGTTTTTGGCAGGCTGGGGTTTGGTCACTTGCTAAGAAAATATTCCCAATTGTGTAAGTTGCTAAGAGATTGCCCAGGAATTTTACAGTGTCTCCTCTGCTGGAAGTCTCAGAACACAGAAACAAAACACTCTGGTCAAACTTGTGTCTTTGGGAAACATGTGGGTAAAGCTGATGATGGTGTGAAGGTTGAGAGGGGAATTCCTGAGGCTCCTTCCAGGACTCTGTGCTTCTGTCTTAACTTATGCCAAAGCTACAGGGACTTGCAGTAGAGCTTGGCCAAGCAAGTAGTGCTGGCACATGGGTACTGGCTGATGAAAATGAGATGAAATGTGTTGTTTATTGAATATAAATAATCTCCTCAAGCACATTACACTGTGTTGGTTTGCTACATGAACCTTACTACAGATGTGTAATGTACCTTCACGACAAGGTTTACATTTACTCTTACCAGAGCCTGTTCACGTTGTGGTTTATAGCTAATAATGTTCCTGAGACCATAGAAAAGGCATTAAGGAGCTGCAGGCTCTTTATTTAAGGGCTGTGTTTTAAATAGGCTTTGTTAACTTGTTAGCAAACCTAAATCCAGTTACTCTTTTCATGTGCCTTGAGCATATTCAGTCGTTGCGTAACGGTTGCCTGGGAACCCGCAGCCAGAGTTGTAGAAAAATCCTTTCTGAAAGGTCATTAAATAATTTGGAGTGGTACAGGATGTATGTTCTGCTGCGTGGTAAGCCCAGAGAATATTGTTATTAAACACTCAAAGTGGGCCAGGCAAGTGCAGAAGCACGAGTCTGGTGTGTGCCCTGGGGAGCTGTGGTGACAAAAGGTGGTTGAGGAATCTTCGCTAGAAACCGGAATTATTTTATATTAAATGTGTCAAAGCACATTATTTTAAAATGTATCATCTCTGTTTAAATTGTCTGCAGTGCACATTTGCATTTAGCACACGTGGTCCTGTTTGGTTTAAGGTTTCAAAAGAATGGTTTGCAGCAATGACAGTACACGATCAGAGTGATATAAATTNCATTTAGCACACGTGGTCCTGTTTGGTTTAAGGTTTCAAAAGAATAGGAATGGTTTGCAGCAGTGACAGTTCACGATAAGAGTGATATAAAACATCATCTGGACCTCTGGCACAGGGGCATCCAGGGATGTGTGTCTGTAAAACCACATCCTCCTGGCTGGTTCATTTGACTCAAATTGCTAAAAATCCCAGTTCCAGAGATGTAGCTCTTACAGGGATTTGGAAGGGACCTTGAAGCTCATCCCATTCCACCCCTGCCAGGGACCTTGGGACACCAGGTTGCTCCACGCCCTGGGTTAGTTCTTGCACCAGACTGAAAACTGTGTCATGTAAAAAAACTGTGCAATAATTGCAGGTGTGCAATTCCCCCAGGTAATAGGGGAATTACTTCTCCTGCTCTTTTGCAGAGCAGAACAAAATCAGCTTCACAAAGAAATAAGGGTTTATGACCCAGAGGCTGGATTTGCAGGTGTCTTAAGGGTTGATGCCTCTGGAAATCACACTACACCAGGAAATTCCTTCTCTTCTGAGCACTTGTTGGGCTTTGGCTCCAACACCGGGCATTTTGTCTTGAAGATTTAGTAAGTGCAGAAGAAAATGAAAAAGATTTTTAGTGGATCATTGAGCTAAGTGTGACTTCTGTGAGCTCATTACATTTAGTGAGGAAAAAATATTATTTATATTCTGCTGTATTCTGGTTATATTCTAAAGGGTTTGTCATGAAATACACGATAAAGAAAGAAGCTCAGGAGTTTTAGTTTTTCCTTCATAACCCTGTAAGTAAAAGTGGTTTGGTTTGGATGTTGATATTTTCTTGATTCCAGACTCTGTTTTTTCCCCTTGCAGCTCAGCCAGCAGGAGTCCCAGAGATCCTAAAGAAAAGTCTCCACAGCTGTTCAGTGAAGGGTGAAGAGGAAGTTTTTCTGATTGGCAAGAACTTCCTAAAGGGAACAAAAGTGATTTTCCAAGAGAATGTTTCTGGTTAGTGTGAAAGGAGAACTGGCTTGGGGTGCTGAGCAGAGCCTGGGGTCGGGGTTTCACTGCTGGGTAAGGCTCAGTTGTGGAGGGCAAATTGAGGAGCAGAGTCAAAGGCACTAGAATAAATTGCTCTACAGGATGTGCAATAATTAGGCTTTTTCATTTTCATTTAGATGAGAATTCTTGGAAGGCAGAAGCTGAAATTGACATGGAATTATTTCATCAGGTATTTCTGCATTACTATTATTATTATTATTATTATTACTGCTCTTATCCCTACTGCTGCTATTACTGTTATTACTACTGTTATTATCATTATATTTTTAATTTAAGAAATACACTGACTGTTTCCAAAGAAAAATTAATCAAGCCCTTCCCTCTTTCTGTGCATTTCTAGAAATAATATCAATTTTCTTCACATAAGGTCTGTTGTTTATCTGGTAGAATATAATTGTGGGTTTACACCAGTATAGTTGTCCAGTTTCTAACTGAGAGCTTGGATCCCATGGTGGGTTTGGTGAGCAGGTCTTTGCCCTTACATACAATGGAATTAAAAGGCCTGATTCAGTTTTCCCAGCAGTTCTCCATGGAAGGAGATTTTGTGTACACCATAGTTTTTACAACTGGCTGAATTTTCATTCCACTTTGAAATGTTTTACAGAATATCTATTCTTTTTGGCACAAATAAGTGCAGGTGATGTCAGGAAAGTGCCATCCTGGTCCCACCTCTGAGGGCAGTGTCCCCCATGTGCACAGCCCCCAGTGCCCTGGGCTGTTACAGTGCTTTACCAGCCCATTTCTCTTTTGATGTAAGTAAGTAGAACTAAGATCAGAAGTAACCAAACGTGATCTTTTTGCCTTGCAGAATCACCTTATTGTGAAGGTGCCACCATATCACGACCAGCAGATCACCTCAGCTGTCTCTGTGGGAATATACGTGGTGACCAACGCTGGGAGATCTCACGACGTGCAGCCCTTCACCTACACTCCAGAGCCAGGTGTGTGGGGTGTGTGGGGTGCCCATTTCACCTGCTCAGCTTCTGACTCCACAGCCTTTGCTCCATGCAACAGCAATGAGTAACGAGCATCTTTCCAAACCCCTTTTGCTGGCGAGTGTTGCTCTGTTAATAATAAAATCTAAAGGCTTTGCTTTTCTCATTTATGTGCCAAATACCTCAAATTCCAGCTGTCTTGTGATAGCTCTTCTTACATAGCAGCATCCATTTCTAGTTTTAAGGGTCAAAATGAAGCTGAGCAGGTTAAAAAATCAATGTGTCCCATACAATGCACCAAATAAACCAAGAAATCCCACCAGGCTTTATCCTGAGGAAAGCTGCAATTTGCCCACTTCATGTATTTTAGTTTATTTATTTATCTGTATCACAATAGACAGTGCAAAGGTTTGTGTGGGTTTCAAAGAACCTGAATTTCTTTAAGCTATAAGGAATTGTTTTGGTTTGCTTTGTGTTTTTTTGGCTTGTTTGCTGATTTAACGTAAGGAAGTTCTCAATGTGTTTTGTCTCTGCAGCTGGGACTCTGAATGTTAATGTGAAGAAGGAAATCTCCAGCCCAGCCCAACATTGTTCTTTTGAAGAGGCTATAAAAGGTACTAAATTGATTCTTATCAGTGTTCTTAATAATTTAACTATGAATTCTTACCCAGATTTGGTGAAATGAATCAGACATCCTGTGATAAGTCTGTGCTTATAAAATCTGGCCCTGTTCTTACAGGGAGGTTTGTTTTCTGACTCTGAAACTTTTACTTTATAACAGTATTCCTATCAGTATATTTTAGTACAAGCTAATATATAACAAAAAATTGCAAATAACACAATTTTTTTTCATTTGTCCATGCATTGGGCTCTGCAGTCCAATCTTTATTTAGTATGTTTGCAAGTGAAGAATAAAAAAGAAGTCTAGGATTGCAGTTAATACAAAGAATTAGAGACTGTGTAGTGTGAATTTAAGCAAATATATAAACTAATATACAGGGTAAGCCTGACATCCATCTGATTTAGTGTGGAGCTTAACTGAAGGAAGATCCCAACTGCTCCAGGAGAACAGCTGCTGCTCCTCAGAACACAATGTGCTGTTGCTGTTCCTTCATATGTCCTCAGTTAATTTATGCAATAAATTTGAATTTACATTCTCGTGGGGAATTCTGTGTTAGCTCCTCTTTAATGCTTCATTCCTGTACCTGTTCTGCTCCAGGTTGACTCTGAACCAGAGGTCAGAGAATTTTGTTTGCTGTATGTACTTGGTCTGTTCTCTCCTTCCTCATCCTATTCACATGTGCAGAAATTTTACTGCCACATTACTGGAAGATTTAAATTTGCTTAGGTTGTGGAGATCTGTTGCTTTACATTGAAGAGTAATCCTTTAATTTACTTAGAGGGAGTTCTGGAATGGTTGGTTTTACCATTGTCTCTCTTGTTCTGGTTCTGTTTGTGGCTGCAGCAGTGAAGGCCACGGGCTGTAACCTGGAGAAGGTGAACATTCTTCCTAGTGCCTTGATAACTCCACTCATGCCAAGCAGTATGATCAAGAATGAAGATGTGGCTCCAATGGAAGTAAGTGCACAAAAATGCTCTCCCCCTGTGTTCCAGGTGAGTTTGGTGGGGGCTGAGCACAGCAGCTTCCAGACTGAGTTACATCTGCTCCTTGTCCATGCTTCAGTGGTGGAGAAGAGTAATAGGCAGGGAAAGTGCCATGTCCAGAATCAGTCTGGGCAAAACAGAATCACAGAGCATGAGTAAAACAGAGCATTTCCTTCAATAACTCACCTGGTTCCTGCACCCAGACAGGTTGGTGGGTTAGTGACCCTGTGATGGGGATTTTTATCCTGTGACACAGAACTAGTAAATTACTGTAAGAATATTCTTTTAATCAGTTCTTAGCATTGCTTTCATTAAATTGTGCCATAATTCCATCCTTGAAGTAGCATTCCCACTGCTAATCATTTGCTTGCTGGTTTGGGTTTCACATCTCCCTCCAATCTTCCCTGGACAACGGGGGATTTTGGGAGATCGTATTCACACAACCCCAGTAAGTTTAGAAGTTACCAAATGTCTCACTCTTTCCAGGCTTCAAATGTGGTTGGACCAACTCAGCAAACACTGGAAAACAGCATGTCTGGCATATCAACTTCTGCTTCCCATTTACCTTCTGAAAGTGAAAACCAGCAGCAAATCCAGCCCAAGGTGTACAACCCGGAGGCCCTGAGCACCATCCAAACGCAGGACATTTCCCAGCCCGGCAGCTTCTCCGCAGTGTCCACGCCGGGCCAGCTGCAGAACAGCGATGCCCTGCTGCAGCAGGCTGCACAGTTCCAGCCCAGGGATGCCCAGGCCAGGGAGGTGCTGCAGTCTGATGGCACAGTGGTGACTCTGTCACAGCTGGCCGATGCCTCGCAGCAGCAGCAGCCGACGCTCTCGGAGCCGGCCCAGGCCCTGCAGCAGCAGATCTCCTCGAGCATCTTCTCATCAGCCAGCGGCGTCAGTCAGCTCCAGAACACCATCCAGCAGCTCCAGGCTGGCAACTTCCCCACCAACACCGCCACGGGCAGCAACAGGAACGTTGACTTGGTGCAGCAGGTTCTGGAAGCTCAGCAGCAGTTATCTTCCGTTCTGTTTTCGGGCTCAGACAGCAGCGAGGACGTCCAAGATCAGCTGAACGCAGACATCTTTCAGCAGGTCAGCCAGATACAGAACAGCGTGAATCCCGGGATGTTTTCCTCCTCAGACACAGCTGTCCATTCCAGACCAGAGAACCTTTTGCCTGGACGAGCTGAGAGCGTTCACTCCCAGCCTGAAGGTGCCCTGTCCAACCAGCAGCAGCAGCAGCAGCAGCAGCAGCAGGCCATGGAGACATCGGCAGCCATGGTGATGGGGATGCAGCAGAACATGTGCCAGGCGGCCACGCAGATGCAGTCAGACCTGTTCTCCTCCACCACGGCGGGGAACGGGGCCCTGCAGCAGTCCCCAGTGTACCAGCAGGCATCCCACATGATGGGTGGGTTATCCAGCAGTGAGGACATGCAGATGCAGTGCGAGCTGTTCTCCTCCTCCCCGGGGGTGTCCGGCGGCGAGGCGGCCGCCCCCGCGCAGCAGCCGGTCTCCAACAACGGCCCTGCCATGTTCCAGCCCTCCAGCTCTGCAGAGGGAGAGGAGGCCTCGGGGCAGAGCAAACAGATGCAGAGCTCTGTGTTTCAGACCATGGTTCAGATGCAGCACAGTGGGGAAAGTCAGTCCCAGGTTAATCTCTTCTCATCTACCAAGACCATGATGAGTGTCCAGGCCAGTGGGACTCAGCAGCAGGGCGGGGGTCTGTTCCAGCAGGGTGGAGAAATGATGTCGATTCAGTCAGGAAGCTTCATCCAGCAGTCTCCACACTCACAAGCTCAGCTTTTCCACTCTCAGAACCCTATTGGTGACACTCAGAATATATCCCAGGAAACACAAGGATCCCTTTTTCATAGCTCAAATTCCATTGTCCACAACCAGACCAACACTAATTCCTCTGACCAACTGCAGCCCCCAATGTTCCACTCACAGAATGCCATGGGTGTCTTGCAGAGCTCCTCGGTGCCTCAAGACCAGCAGTCTGCCAACATGTTCCTTTCCCAGAGTTCCATGAGCAACCCTGCCACTCAGGAAGAGCAGATGTCATTCTTTACAAGCCCAAATCCCATTTCTCCTCTTCAAACAGCAACAAACACTGAACAGCAGACTTCTTTCCAGCAGCAGACACAGATCTCTCATATGCAGAGCTCCATGCTTCCCCAGGAGCAGCCTCAGACTCAGCCTGCTCAGCAGGGTTTGTTTCAGTCCCAGGTGTCGTTGAGCTCCATCCAGTCCAGCTCCATCCCTCAGAACCAACAAGGAGCCATCTTCCAGCCTCAGCATTCGATTGTTGCTATCCAGAGCAGCCCTCCATCTCAGGAGCAGCAACAGCAACAGCAGCAGAACATGATGTTCAGCAATCAAAATGCAATGAGTACAATGGCCTCCCAAAAGCAGAACATGATTTTCAATCCAAATCAGAACCCGGTTACCAATCAGGAGCAACAAGGCCAGTCCATTTTTCATCCACAGTCCAACATGGCCTCGATGAATCAGGAGCAGCAGCCCATGCAATTCCAGAGTCAGACTCCTCTCCAGAATCCTGGCTCCAACCAGGCTGAAGCACAGCAGCCAACCATCTTCCATAACTCGCCCCAGATTCAGCTGGTCCAAGGGTCCCCAAGTTCTCAAGAGCAACAAGTCACCCTCTTCATCTCCTCAGCTTCCATGTCTGCCCTGCAGAACAGCATGAGCCAGCCAGAGCTGCAGCAGTCCCCCATGTACTCCTCCCAAAACAGCATGGCAGGAATGCCAGGAACTGCTTCTCCTCCCCAGCAGCAGGCTCCTCTGTTCCACAACACAGCGGGAGGTGCCATCAACCAGCTGCAGAATTCCCCTGCCTCGTCCCAGCAGACATCAGGAATATTCCTGTTCGGCATCCAGAACAGTAAGTGCCCAGTGCCTGATGCTGAGCTTACAGTGTAGAGAGCTGCCCTGGAAACAGGGAATGGGTTGGGTGGGAAAGGACCTTAAAACTCATCCAGTGCCACCCCCTGCCGTGGGCAGGGAAACCTTTCACTGTCCCAGGCTGCTCCAAGCCCTGCCCAGCCTGGCCTGGGACACTTCCAGGGATCCAGGGGCAGCCACAGCTGCTCTGGGCCAGGGCCTGCCCACCCTCACAGGGAAGAGTCTCTCCCTAATATCTAACCTAGGAATGGTTGTGCTCTCCTAAGAGAGCATTTCTCTTGCTGTTTCTGGTTTCCACAACATATGCATTGCCTCTTTTCATGTTATGGAAAGAAAGCAAGGATTTTAGAAGCTGTAGAGTCCAGAAAAGTGTCTGTTAAAGTGTACTTAACCGTACAAACCTGCACTTTTCCTTATCTCCTCCCTGGAGCCAGCCTCCATGAGCAGGTCTGTGGGATGCAGAGCCTTTTTTCTGTGTGCACAGGTCCATGGATGCCTGTGAGCCCCAGCAGTGAGAGGTGCAGGTGTTGCTTACCGCAGGTTGTAGCAGCTCTCACAGGGTGCACAGCTGATGGCAGGCCATGCTCTGTGTGCTTTGCTGTGGGAACCCTGGGCCTGTGCCAATCCCCTGAAATGTCCCTTTGTCCCCAGACTGTGGGCAGCTGCTGCCCCCCGGGCCGGCGGCGCTGCCGGAGGAGCTGATGGCCATGGGGCAGCCGGGGCAGGCGCAGGGCGAGGCGCAGCCCGCGGTGCCCGCGCTCCTGTCCCAGCAGCTCCCCGAGACCCCGGCCATGGCCACCAACCAGAACATGGAGAAGATAGATGATCTGCTCGTGTCCTTGCAGAACCAGGGGAACAACATGGCTGGCTCCTTTTAATCAGGTGAGTGGTGAGTTGGGGTCTCTGTGTTCTCTCCTGCCACGCAGGTGCTTTGTTCAGTACCTTTGTAGCTCAGTGTGTGACCGTGCTTTGAGAGGTCAGCTAAAACACCAGTGAGGCTGAATTAAGACTGTAACAGCAGAATGAAGTTATTCAAACCAGTCAGAGGTCAGAACTTGCATGAAACAGTTGAGACTGTGTCTTGTTCATTTTTCCTACGTTTTGTCATCTGCTGTGAGAGTCTGGTACTTTGTTAGGGAGGAGAGTGGATCGCTGGCAGCTTGGCAGATCAAAACCTTGTGAAACATGACTGTGGTTAAAAAAAATGGGGCTTACTGAGTAAATAACACCTCAAGTCTGAACTGTTCTGAACTCTTCCCCCGGGTTACAATAACGTAATGTGAGAACAAGTTTTGGTGGAATGTGGCAGCTCCTGATTGTGCCACATGCTGAGGCTGTGTTAGAAACAGCCAGCAGCATCAGCTGTTGCTAGGAGACATTCTGCTTTTAGAAGGTGCCTTTTTCAGAGGGGGGGAAAGAGCCTTTGACTAAAAATGAGCACCAAGAACCAGGAGAACTCTGGAATCCAGTGTAGGTTATGGTGTGTAACTTGGGGCTGGTCTTGTCCTAGATCCCCCCTGAGTTTTCAGTGAAGTGATGCACTTCATTCTCTAATCCAAAAGGGTTTGTGTGTGGAGTTTGGAATCTCTCCAGAGCTTCTCTGGCTCCTCGCCCCTAGTTCAGTGCCTGCTCATGAGGAGCACCCTGAAGATGAAGCCACTGCACAGAAGGAAGAGGGGACTGTGGTTAGTCATGTCTGATTTTTCTGCTTGTTTTTTCATGCAGAAATTCTGTGAAGAAAAAAAAGCGACGATTTCCCAGATCTTCTCAGACCTTCCAACTCTGGATTAGGCTGCGTGGAACCAATTGCTTCTGTGGAAAAGTGGCCTCTTTAAAGAGCACACACATGGCCAGTGGCAGACCTGAGGCCATGACCATGGAATTTGGGCTCCACAGTGCCAATAATGCTGAGGAGTTATGCTTTGTGTTACTGGGGCGTGGGGTTGGGCTGTTACAGGTTCATAAACCTCATTACAGTGGGGGCTCTTGGAATTTAAAGCATATCTGGTCAGTTATTATTGTTGTTGGAAGGTAATCCATGTTACCACGTTTACTTTTTCCCTCCTGTTGCTTCTTCACATCCCCTTTTTTCCCTCAGGAAGCTCGTGCAGCAGAAACAGCAGCTGCCTCTGCCCCGAGCTGTGACTCAGCTGTCAGTAAGTGAAGGGATCTCTGGATTGACACGGAGTGGGAGAGCCAAACCCACCCTTTATGAATTGAAAGTACTGATAACTGTAATAACCAAGCAGAGAATTGCTGCTGTAAATACCCAGTTCCCATTGGAGAATGGGATTAACGGTTTTCCACATCCCTTACGTGGAGCTGTACATAGAGCAAGGGTTTGGTGGCTCTACAAAAGGAAGAAATGAAGGGCAACTTCCAGCTGATCTTAAAATCTTCTCTAAAACACCTTCAGCTTGAAAAGAGCATTGTGTGTGGCTGAGGAAGGGACTCCTCTGTGTCTCTCACTCTGACTGATGGGTTAGAGCTCTGTAAAGCCTCATGAGCTGTTCCCAAACCAGCCTTCTCCCTTTCGTTCTTTCCATGGTTTTCCTTCTCTCCCTCAGTTTTGTATTGTGTTTTTTAAAAAAGACATAGATATCCTACTGGCTTTAAAGCTAAAGAAACAGCTTTTAGGAATCCTTGGCAGTAAATTGCTTAGTCAGTAGAAGCTTTGACAAATAATCAAGGAGTAAGGAGAGAGGAAGCAATTGCTCCACCATTTTCTAAACGCAGGAATCCCCCTTAACCCGCCACTTCCAGCTGTGACTGATGGAAATCTTCAGCTTGGCTTTACTCCAAGTAGGGGGCAAATTGCATCATTTTTAAGCCTTCTTAAAAGGTCACTTCATCCTGAGCTGTTGCATCTTTGTAGCACATGGAGCTGGTCACAGTTCTGAAGTGATTTTTCCTTTTTCTACCACCGAGCCCCGAGTCTGGTTTCTAGATTGTCGCATTTAACCGAGGAATAAACCATTGACTGATGTTACCGAATGTAAAAACAACCCACTCCAGACCGTGCAGGTGTCTTGTGAGGCATGTGGATTTTTTTGGGTGCTTCAACTCTCCAGGCAGTGTGTGATCTCTCACTACAGCCTCGTTCAGATCCGTGTTCTCCCGCTGCCGCCGGAGCCCAGCCGCTCCCGCGGCGCCCGTTCCGCCTCGGTAGAGTCTAGCTGGTATCACGTCATTTTTGTTATTTGAAATAACAAAAGAACAGTCTGTAAATGTTTTGGGTTTTTTTGTTTTGTTTTGTTTTTAAGTTCCTCGAGTCTGTTTACTGTGTGTTCTCCCCTTAACTCGTGTGCGTAGTTGAGCCATGTAGAGTTTTTTGTTGGTTTTCCTGGATTTTCCCCGTTTGTTGGTCTGTCACGACGTTCACTTTCTCTTTCTGTCTCTCTCTTTCTCTCTCTCATTGAGAGGCATTGAATTACGTTTTCAGTAGTAAGGCTTCTTGCCGATATGAAGGGAACTTTTCAGAAAGAGACCTGCTCTGGGTCATTTAATTTTGAATACAGTTTTCAATCGTTCAAGTTTTGGATGGTTTATATCTAATGTGTGTTTCATTTTTTTGGAAAGCTATATTTTGTATTTAGGAAATGGTATAACTATTTTGCTATTTGTACTGAGTGAGTACATTGGCATAAATATAAAAAATTTATATATATACATATATATAAAATATTCTTTTTGCCACACATTTTTGTGGTAAATTTGTGAGTTTGTCTGATGTTCTACCACAACGTGGCGTCTGATAACAGTGGGGTGGGGTGGGGTTTGTTATGTCTTTATTGAGTATTTAAGTACTTTTTGCAACATAAATAACGTGTTCATCTCTCGCCATTCCATCAGGCAGTGTTGGTCCAGCTGGCCACGAGAAGCTTTGCTCTGTGTTTTGTGTGTCCCCCACTCACAGCCTAGCCAGGAAACCCAGAGGCATTTAGGATTATATAAAATATGAAATACATGGGTTTCCCCCAGAATGAGCCATTCAGCTTTTCTCCACTCTCATTGCCTATTTAATATTTTATTATTAGCGCCTCTGTTTTAACTCCTAATTTATGATTATGCTCAAACGTTGGAAATTTTAATCAGGACAGAAAGTATTCCCCACTGCATCATGTCCAGAGCTGCTTTAACTCCAACCCAGACTTTTTCTTTCTGTATTTTATTTTTTTTCCCCTGCTGAGACAAAACGTTACCAACATCTTGTAATGGTTCACAACGAAAGCAGCAGCCCCCGGCAGTGCCCAGGTGCTTGTGGGGCTGCTCACGCTGAGAACAATGGACCCAACAACGTCCAGAGGGCTGTGGAAGTCCATAGCCCACTCACTGGGAAAGGAACTGGTGGTGTTTGCAGGATCTGTGTCCCAGGATGAGCTGCTGGGTGTCACCTGGGGCCGTTGGACACAGGAGGAGTGACAGGAACGATGGATTCGCTCGTGTGCTGCTTCAGTTTTGCTCCTTGTTCCGAAGGGCTCTATCTGTTTGTTGGTCAGTGCCAAGTCACCAGGGACCAATTCTCCATGGAACAGGATGAGTGCCCAGAAGAGAACCTCATCCCAAGCCTGCCACAGCTCCAGGGAAGGGTATGTTTGAATTGTGGGTGTTTGAGGTCACCTACAAAGAGAAGAGAGAAAAAAACATACACAAAAAAACCAACCAAGGGCTGTGCTATCCCAGTTTTCCCTTCTGGAAACACCTTCCTTTTCCTCGTGTTAAATTTACCTGTTCTTTTAGGTCAGTGTTTAAATGTACAACACTTTGAACATGTGATTTGGTTACAAAAAGTATTTGTGTGACTGAAGAGGTCGCTCAGCGGTTGGCGCGTGCTCGGCAGCGGCTCTGGGGGCGGAGGGGTTGGATCAGCCCCAGAGGAGCTCAAGGACAGGCTGCAGGCTGCCATGGCAGGGAGAACAGCCTGAGCCACGGCTGTCTTTTACCAGGGGCCTGAACACTCACTTGTGACATTTTTAGCAGTTGAATTTGGGCAGCAGAGCTTCTCTGTGACCCCAGTGTGCCAGGAGGACATGGAGCTCTGGCATCGTGTCTGGGCCCTTTGGGTGACAGAGAGGATCCTGAGGTATCAGTCTGTGTAAATCCAGCATCCCTGGAGGGTCTCAGAGCACCCCTTTGTGGGCACAGGTGAGAGCTGAGGGAGATGGAGCTGCCAACCCCCACCATGTCCTCTCAGCTTTTACCCTGACTGTGCCCAGAGCCCACCCAGAAGCCACAGAGCCAACACTTAGTGCACAGTTTGAACATCTCTGGCAGGGAGTTACTGGTGCTTTGTGCTTAATTAACACTTGTTTTCCTATTAGTTACTTCCTCACTGCCTGATCTTGCAGCAAGCCAAATGCTTTGCTCTTACTTTAACACAGGTGTAGTTCAAGAAATAATTCCAGGCTGGCTGTTCTGAAGTGGATGTCCACATTCTGATCACTGATTATGATTTCTTCTAATCACTGACAGGGTGGTTGCTTCCCATGTCATTTTGAGATAAGGCATGAGCAGTTAAACATAACTTTGGCAGGTTTTTACTGGAAGCACCAAGTCTGGGCAGCTGCATCAGTGGACATTCCCCTCATTTGCATAAGCTGAACTTTATTTTTTAAAGTTTCCATTGATACTTTGATTTAGAATCTAATTGTAAAAGGAAAATATGTCTGAATGGATTTTTATTCCTGTTCTCTTCTGCCTCTGCTTGGCAAACGGTTGGGTTCCTTTTCCAGGGCCATTGCAGGAGAGCAGAGGGAGCACAGACAGGGATCTGAGTGAGGGAAGCTGGAAAGAGGAGAGGGAGTTGCTTGGCACGCTCCAGGCTGTGGGTGGAAGGTGAGAACAGGAGATGTTGGTCACTGGTGACTTCTCATTAGTGCAAAGCTGAATTTCAGGGGCTTGGTGGGTTTTGTGTTCAGGGGGGCTTGGGGCAGCTCCATTCCATAAAAGCTGAAAGGAAACAGCAGCAGGATTCTGTGTTTGTTCAGGGCTTTGTATTAATTTGGGCTTGTTTAGTCTTCTGTGGCAGCCTGTGAGCACTTTGTGTTCCTGCTCAGAGCAGCTCTGCCAGCTGTGGTGCCCTGGGCAGGGTGTCTGTGCCACAGCACCGAGGGTCAGCCTTGGAAATGGGATAAACGTGGTAGAAACAAGGAAAAATGCAGCAGGGGGCAAACTCCTGCAGAAGGGAACTTGGGAAATTCTCTAGGGGAGTGGGAGACTCGGGGGGGTTACACAGGAGGAGAGGCTTTTCCTCTCCCAGTCTGTATAGGGATGTAAATATGCACTGCCTGTATATTCTAGGGTTATATATATGTATATAGAGGAGTCAGATTATTATATATAAATAATAGTAGACACATGCATAGAATACTGTTATATTTACATTTTTATAAACATGAAATAATATTCCTTTTCCTCAGTAGGAGGTTTTTTTAGTAACTCATGAGTAGCTGTCTCACACCTCTCAGTCCTGGCCATGTGGGTGATGTGGCTCCAGACCTTGCTCTGCTTGGGAATCTCGCTGGGATCTGTGGCTTGGAAGCAGCTGTGGCCACTTTTGTATTTTTATATCTTCTAGTTAATTCTTGCAGATGTGGTTTAGGATAGAACTGACACCCAGGCTGAGGATGGGCTTCCTGCAGCCCTGAGCATCCCTCGGCTTCCCTGGAGTCGCTCCAGAGCCTTTTCCGTCCCCGGTCACCAGCCGGGTGTGTTGGATGTCACTGTGTGGCAAAAGGTCCCTGCTTGTGCTGGGTCAGGGAGGGGAAGCTCCTCTGCCATTTCTCTTTACTCCCATGAGGGCAGGAGTCTGTAAACTGATTTTTTAAACTGATTCATTAGTGCAACAGTCAAAATCCAGAGAACTCCTTGAAAGCCAGTGAAGCTCCCCTAGAGTTTTGTCTGTGAGGAACCTGCCATGACTCGTGCTGATTTCTTGCAGGTTGTGTGAGGAATTAAACACTAAGAAGCATAGAATCATGGAATATCCTGAGCTGGAAGGGACCCACAGGAATCATCCAGTTCCACCCCTGGTCCTGCACAGACCCCCAGCAATCCATCCTGTGCATCCCAGGGAGCATTTTCCAAACTCTCCTGGAGCTCTGGTAGTCTTGGGGCCGTGCCCATTCCCTGGGGTGCAGTACCAGCACCCTCTGGGGAAAGAAACTTGCCCTGATCTCCAACCTAACCCTGCCCTGGCACAGCTCCAGCCATTAAATCAGGGCATACAATCAGTAGTGTGTATTGTGTCCAACATGACTTTCAATTCCAAATCCATGTTCCAGTGGAGTTTGTCATGAGTGGATCAGTGTTGTGCTGGTACAGGTTTTCTTAAATCACCTCCACCACACTGAGAGCCAGTGTCCTTCTTTGTTCTTTTGGAGTTTGCAGAGCTGAACTCTCCTTTTTGCAGAGATCAGTCATTTTTGCTGTTACACTTCATTAAATTGCCTGGTGACATTCACTGTGCAGGGACAGGGCAAAGAATCCAGGGATTCCCTGCTCACTGACCCCCATGTTCAGGTTCCAAGGCTCTCACAGCCCTCTGTGACACATTCCAGCTCCAGGCCTGGCATTAGGGAAGGGTCCTGTGTTCACCTGACAGGTAAATGGCCTTGGCTTTGTTTTGGCCCTGGAGCTGCCCCATGGAACAGGATCTGACCTGAGTGCCCTGGGCAGGACCATGGCTGCCCGTTGAGATAATGTGTCCAGGGAAGTTCCTGTTTGGAAGGGGCTCTTCGGGTGTTGCAGAACTGGGATCACATTCCAGTATCCTTAGCAGCCTGCAGCGTTCCTGAAGCTTTTTTTTTCTGGACAAAAGGAGCCAATTGGAATTATTCCCATCTGAGCTGATGCTGAACTTGACCCTCAACCCCTTCAGAGCAGAGCTCCAACCTCTGTCTCTGTCCCTGTCCCTGCCCCTCTGGTGGGCTCTCCCCTGCCTGCCAGATGTTCTGGGTGCACCCTCGACCGCTGAGCCGCCTCTTCAGTGTCCTGCAATGTGAAAGTAGCACCAGATACTCCTTCGTGCAGTTCTGTGTATATGGCTTTCGTAGGTGGGTTTTCCAAGCACTGATTCCCGGTGTTTTCAGTTTGTCTATGAGGGGATATTTTATTTGCATCTATGTTTTTAGCTCTCCTGTGATAACTTGTTGAATATTAAAAAAGAAAAAAAAATATTTTGCTTCTATTGGGACATTTGTATACTCGCAACTATATTTCTGTAAACAGCTGCAGTCGAGAATAAACAATGAAAGTTTTCATTTTACAGTGTAAAGTCTTGTGATGGTTTTTCCAAGGGCACCTCCAGAGCTGTGCCCAGGGCACTGCAGCTGCTGCAGGAAAAGGTCCTTGGGAGTCACACTGACTTGGTGGTGTGGGATCCTCAGTAACCCCTGGGGGGCTGCCCAACCCAGCCCCCAAACTGTGACCAAGGGAGCAGCTTCCATAGCCCAGGATCCTCTCTGAGGGACTGGGGGAGATGGAGAGTATCAGGTGTTTCCTTATTTTGAAAAATTTCAGCAGGGTTAAGGAGAAACTGCAGCAAGAGCTGGGCCCAACAGTCAATTGTGAAAGATTTCAGCAGATTTATCCAAAAAGCTTTACCCAGAGTCTCCCCCTTCATTGCCCAGTACCAGGATGGGACACAGCCCCCTGCCCTGGGCTTTTGTCCTTCTGGGGCTCATTATCCCATGGGGCAAAAGATCCAAGACATCCTCCCTCCGTGTGTCCCAGCGCCCTCATCCCTGGAGGCTCAGAGAAAGGCTCCCCCTGGCCAGACAGTCACAGAAACGGGACCGAGTCACGGTGCTTTGGGGTTTGGTGTTTATTGGGTGACACAGCCCTGCCCAGGGGCAGCCAGGGCTGGACACAGAACCCTCCCCACCCTGCCCTGTGCTGGGGCCTCCCCAAAGCCACTCACCGTGGCTCTCTGGGCTCAGTGGGGACAGGATGGGCCAGCCCATGCCCAGGTGCTGGGAGAGCACAGCCCCCACCACACCTGGGCAGGTGAGTCCTGCAGGCAGGGCCCGTCCTGCCCTCACCTCCTCTTGACGAACTTCTTGGTGACGGCGTTGGGGTTGAGGCGGCGGCGGCCGGCGCCCAGGGTGGAGTCGCGCAGGTGCAGGTGTGCGGCCCGGCTGTGCACGTCGTTCTCGGCGAACGGGGACGCCCCGGCCAGGTAATCGGGGTCGAACACGTTGGTTTTCTGCCTGGCCTTGCGGGACAGGCGCTGCTGCGGGAAGCGCTGGTCCTCCACCAGGTGCGGGTTGTTGGCGTGTTTGCCGCCCTGCGGCGCCGGCAGAGGGTACTGCAGGAGAGGAGGGGTCAGCCCCGGCCCCCAGGGACCCCCAGGAGACCACAGCCCTCTGGAGAACTGAGCAGGGAAGCCCAAAAGCCCTGGGGTCCAAGTGTAACATCTGGAGGGTGTTCTCAGTTTGCTCTGATTCCCTCCAACCTGCCAGCCACAGGCTGGGCTCCCATCCCTGGGGTGCCAGTGGAAGAATCTGTTCACAGAAAGGGCTGCTACACATGGGAAGGGGCTGCCCAGGGAGGTCTGGAGTTCCCATCCTGGGAGGTGTCCAAGGAATTGACTGCACATGGCACTCAGCACTCGGGGCTGGCTGACAAGATCAGTCACAGGTTGGCTTCAATGATCTTGATGATCTTTTCCAACCTCAGGGACTCTGGGATTCTGTCCAGGTACTCACCCTGAGGCCCCGGGGGTTCAGCACCTTGGGGTTGCGGGAGAAGTGCATGTGGAGGCTCCCATCCTCACTGACACTCACTGCCACCTTCTTGAGGGTCTTGTTACCACAGTGGGGGCAGAACACCTTGGTCATGTCCGAGGTGGTCCTGTGAGGATGGGACAGAGGGAGTTCAGAGCTCCTGGGGCCGTGGCACTCGGGCTGAGCCCAGGATCAGCCCCAGCACCTGAAGCAGCCGTGGCAGCGCAGGATGTAGCTCCGGGCGCGGCGGATCAGCATCCCATTGACAGCCAGCACGTGCAGACCCATCTGCAGCAGCACGTTCTGCAAGAGCAGGGACACAGCGGGACCCTGGCACTGCCAGCAGCTGGGACACTGAGCCCCACAGGCTTTGCAGAGGCCTCTGGGGCTGAGACCCTGCTGCTTTGACACACAGAGCTGTCCCAAGGCTGCTCTCCCCAGGGACTCAGCCCTGCCCTGGTGGGAGCAGCCCCAAGGTTTGAGCCCAGCACCCACCTGCATGGCAAAGTCTGTGGTGACACAGCCGACCTGGACACCAACGGGAGCAGTGTCGCAGTGCCCCGTGTCCTGCTGGGCCTGCTTCAGGTTGCTGGGAGTTATCCACCCTTCGTCATCGCTCTCCTCATCCTCATCATCCTCCTCCTCCTCCTCTTCGCCAGCGCTGGCCCCACCTGCAGAGCTCCGGTGCTCCTCGGGGGGCTCGGGGCTACCGGAGATGGCCTGGGCCGTGCAGGGGGAGGAGGAGATGCTCAGGGCGGCACAGAGGGGTGGGGAAAGGCCGGCCAAAAATGACAGAGCGAGGACAGGGAACACACTCCAGGAGATTCTCACCAGCAGCTCCCGCAGCTCCTCCTCGATGCTGGGCAGGGGCGGCCGCCAGTACAGGAAGGATCCGAACTCGTCGCTCTCGGCCGGGGCCGGGCTGGGGCCGGGCTGGCGCGGGCCCTTCCCCGCGGGCCGGTGCTGCGGGCACAGCACGGGCATCGCTCACGGGGGGCTCCGGGGGGCCGCAGCCCTGAACCCTCCGGCCGAGCCTTACCTTGGGCAGGTGGAAACCGGCGAGGTGCAGGGGGGCCTCGGGGTGCCGCGGGGTGGAGCTGAGCCGCACCTGAGGACAGCACGGGGGGAGCGCTGGAACCGGGGCCGCTGGAACCGGGACCCCGTGCCCGGTGCCCGCGCTGCTCTTACCTTGTCCTGCGGCTCCCAGCGCAAGCAGCCGGGGCCGTCGATGTCAGCCTGGAGCTGGCATGTGAGGGCGAGCACCTGCAGATCGGCGGCCGAGAGGCTCGGGTAGTCCCCGGTCTTCTTGGAGAACTCGGTCACTGCGGGCGGGGAACAGCGGGGCCGTCGGGCGGGGGGCCCTGGGGCCGGCCCGGCGGGGAAAAGGGGCCGCGGGCGGGGCTGCCCGGCACTCACCGAGGCGCAGCAGCTCGGGCCG
>VWYP01017982.1:357042-379018 GCA_013400435.1 Pycnonotus jocosus | reverse complement strand
GGTACCGGCCCGGGACCCTTGGCCGCCGCCTCCTCTGCGCAGCGCCCGGCCCGGTTCTCTGCGGGGCTGGACCCGCCGGTCCGGGGCGGGTACGGTGACCCGGGAGGCCAGGCCGGGCTGGCGGAAACGGGAAGCCGGGGAGGGAGGGGAGGCCTCGGCCCGGCCAGGGCGATGCCGCCGTGTGAAGGGAACGGGAGCGGCCCGGGCCCGGCCCCGCTGCGCTGAGGGGCTGTGGGGACGAGCGGGCCGGGAGGAGGCGGCGGGGCAGGAGAGCTATGCCCGGAGAGGGGCACCGGGCACCGGGGGCGTTCTGGGGGCCCAGAGGTGTTCGTTGATGTGACCGGCAGTGTCAGAGCGAGTGACAGAGAAAGGGTGTGGGGTCAGGAAAAGAGGAAATAGGAAAAGAGTCAGGGTTTGAAAGAAGCAGGATGGAGACAGCCCAGCCGGGACAGGGCTGGGCACGGGCTGGCACAGGAGGGGCCTGGCCCCGATGGAATCCGTGTGATGTGGAGCTGGGGACATGAGGACCGGGAGTACCCGATATCCTCAGGGAAGGCCGGGGTGATCTGTGGGCCGGGATAATTGGAATGGGAGTGACTGTGGAACAGTGAGTCTGGTGAGGGGCAGGAGGCTGGGATGTATCTGGGAGCCCTGGCTGCCATGGATGGAGCAAGGACAGTGGCCGGGCAGTGCCAAACAGGGACTTGTAGGCAGAGGTGGGGGCTGTACCAGGCACAGGGGTGCCAGCCAGGCCCTGGGGTGCCAGCCAGGTTTGCTGTGCTGGCACAGAGAGCAGAGACCCTGGGAGAGGGGATTTCCCAGGAAATCTGCCGTGGGATGGAGCTCGGTACAGTTTAAGGAGAGTGTAGAGAGAGGGCAGGGAAGAGGCTCCTGCCCAGGGAGAGGGGCTGGAGCTGCTTCCCCGTTTTCCTGCTTCCCCTTTCAGGGGAGGGGGAGGTTGGCACTGGTCCCAGGCAGGCAGTTCTCGGCTGGGCTGTGACCTTGGCCCCGTCCTCTGCAGCTCCTGGGCATGGCACAGGAGAAGGCTGGAGGAGGCTGGAGTGGGCCCACGCTGCCTCCGTGGTCCCAGCAGAATCTCGTGCTCCTGCGTGATATATGACCTCATCCCTGTGGTGGCTGCTTTGGGCAGAGCCCTGGCCACGTGTTCTGCCACCCTCCCTGGTGTCACAGCATGTCCTTCTGTCCAGGGGGTGACACGATGGTGTTGGAGGTCTTTCCCAACCTCAGTGATCCTGGGGGATTTGGTACCATAGTGAGAGCAGGGCTGCCCTTGAGGGATGTGGTCCCCATGCTGTGACCACACCTTCCCCTGTCCAGCCACTGCCATGTCCTTGCCGTGTTGTTGGTGATGTGTGGTGAGTCAGTGTCCCTCAGGACAAGGCTGTGGTGGCTGCTCTGTCCCTCAGCAGCACTGACCTGTGCCTCAGGGGTTCGTGTGCCCAGAGGGGTGTGTGGAGGTGGCACTGCCCAGCTCAGCCCCTGGTGCTGCTGTGCAGGGGTTGCTCTCCCAGGGACACAGTGTGGCCTTTGGTGCAGGGCTGGTTTATCACGAGAGGGAGTCTGTGTGTCCCGGGGGTTGCCCAGCCCTTTCCCCATGTCCCTGCCATCCTGGGCACTCTCAGCACCATCGGGCCGTGTTGGGTTCCCTGGGTGCCGTGGGAGCCGTGCTGAGGTGTCTCCTCTCTCTGCTTCCAGCCGGGGGTGATGCCATGGCCGCTGCCAGCTCCAGCAGGGCCAGGGCCGGGCTGCCCTGCGAGAAGTCCCCGCTCTCCGTGAAAGGTGGGTCCTGCTGCCTCGCTGGGATTGCCCCTCACCAGGAGCGTGTCATTTGTGCTCTGCTCTGCCTGCACCCGCGCTGAGCACACGGGACACTCCGGGGGGAGCAGAGGCTGGGCATGGCCGGTGCTGCCCCCGTGTGCTGCGGGCTGGGCTGGGCTGGGCTGCCGTGGGGACGTGGCTGCGGGGCCCTGCCGGGGCTGCGGGGCCCTGTCGGGGCCGCGCTGCTGCTCCCGTGGCCGCGAGATGGCTCCCGGCGCCTGGAGCTGTGTCCCCTCCGAGCCACATCCAGCTCTGCCCCTCCGCAGGCACTGCCGGCCTGGGGGTGCCCCATCCCTTCTTGCCCCCGTGCCCTGGGGTAGGGAGGTGTCTGTGGGGACGGTGACAGTTCTGCTGCCCTCGGAGGGGTGAAGCTGGGGACAGGCATGGTCAGGGCTTGGTGCCAGCCATCGCTGCCACCAGGAGCATTGCTCACTGTGCCCCTCTCCCACGCTCTGCTGAGTTGTGGCACTCTGAGCTGGCAGGGTTGGGGTGGGGGACAGGACAGGGGACAGACAGGGGACAGGGTGTCTTGCAGGCCTGACCCTGTGCCTGTCCCTGCCCAGTTGTGTCTGTGAAGCCCAAGGCCCAGAGCCGCCCAGCACGGATGAACTGCTATGTGGAGGTGGCCGGTGACGGGCTGCCCAGTGAGACCAAGAAGACGGGGAAGCAGATGGGGGTCTCTGAGCTGCTGTGGAACGAGATCCTCACCCTGTGAGTCTGTGACCTTTGCTGTGGGGCTGGGCAGGGGCCGGCGCCGTGTGCCCTGCTGTGCCACCAGCTGGGGACACTCAGGTGTCACAGAGCTTTGCCCCTTCCATGAGGACACTGCCTGAGACAGCCAGGCTGGGAGGGCGGAGGGAGGGGGGGGTCTCCCATTGCCCCATGTGCTTGCCCACTTTCCTCTGCTCCTTGCCTGTGGCACTGCCTGTTCCCCAGGCATGGAGCAGCCACGAGGCCATGCTGACAGCCCCCTTCCTTCCCCGTTGTCTGCAGGAATGTCACTGCTCAGAGCCACCTGGAGCTGAAGGTGTGGATCTGCCACACGCTGAGGAACGAGCTGCTGGGCACCGCCTCCGTCAGCCTGGGCACCCTGCTCAAGGGTGGCAAACGTAGGTGCTGGGGCTGGGGCTGGGGCTGGGGCTGGGGCAGGACACACGGCAGGGGTGGCTCAGCGGCTCCTGGGCAGGGAACAAGGTGCTGTTGTGTGGCCGGGTGTGCCGGAAGCCGTCCCTGCGTCAGCCGGGGCACCGTGGCTCCTGGGCGGCACAAACCCCTCTGCTATTGCCGCCCTTTGGGCAGCACAAACCCCTCTGCTCTCCACCGCCCTTTGGGCAGCACAAACCCCTCTGCTCTCCACCGCCCTTTGAGGTTGAGGTTGCCAGAGCGTGGCTCGTGACAGCGGCTCCCACATAAAGGCGGCCATTCAGGGCCGGGGCGGCGCGGGGCTGGAAAGGGCTGGCTCTGTCTCTTCCAAGCAAAGCTTGTGAGACACAGACCTGGTATTGAGAGGGGAGAGGGGCCTCCGCGCCCCGAGGGATTCGGGGCTGGTTCAGACCCTCCCCGGTTCTGGGGACTGGGGGGAGCTGCTTCCCCCGGTGCCGCCAGCTCTGAAACCGCACCGGTGTCCCCACCGTGCCACCGTGGCTCTGGGTGGCACCGGCTGCTGTGGCAGTGAGGGACACACGGCAGCTCTGCTGCTACTGCTGTCTTCTCACAAGGCCTGTGGGGCCTTGGATGTGTGCCTGGGGCTGGCCCTATTGGGATGTAGCTGCCAGCGAGCCCCACAGGTGTGGGCGCTGTGCCCCCTCCCTGCAGCCGTTATTTCCCGAGGTGTGCAGGGGCCGTGCCGGGCTCCCGGAGCCGCCGCGGTTCCCGCCCTACCTGCGCCGCCACGGGGGCACAATTGGCTCTTTCATTCCCAGCCATCCCGGGGGGCTGTGTGGAAAATGAATGGAAAAGGCAACTGGCTGTTCTAGCTTGTCTGTTAACATCCCCCAGAAAAAACGTGTCAGATTTTTCCTTGACACTGTGGGCTGGGAGGGAGGAAGGACTCTTAAAGCTGCAGAGCCTTCACTGCCCTGCCTGGGAAGGTGCTGCCAGTCTGCTCCTGTCTGCCCTCCTTGTCCGGGCTGGCATCTGTTCTCTCCTCTTCTCTGCAGGCTCATGCTCAGCCTTTGGGCTTTGCTGCAGGTCTGAGTGGGCTAGAGGCTGTTGAGGATCCCATGGGAGCCTGGCAGATCCTTTTCTCAGGGCTCCTCTCCTCCTGGGAATAGGGGAGTGTGTTCCCTCTGCCTGCCAGCCTGAGGAAGGGGCTGGCTCAGGCAAGGGTGTGCAGAAGGCATCTGGGGTTTCAAGCCATCCTGAGTCAGACACTCTGTGTGAAGGGCAGTGAAATGCATGTGCCCCCTGCCACTGGAGAGGCCTGAAAAGTGCTCAGCCAAGAGTGAGCTCCTGCCAGGCAGCAGCCCCTCTCTTTGTTGGGTTTGTTACAGTTTTGGTGAGGCTTTATGAAAGGTACTGATTTGTGAGTGTAGCTGTGGCCTTGGGTTGATGTTCCTGTCATTCTCAGTGGGCAGGACAGTGTCCCCAGTGCCGGTGACACCTGTGGCAGTGTGTACCAGGATGCTGCTGTCAGCCCTCCTGCCAAGCATGCCTCACTTCAGGGGGAAAACTCTCAGTTCTGAGGCCTGGAGCATGGCAGAAGAGCTCAGTGCTGAGGCCTGAGCTCCCGGGAAGGCTGTGAGAGGCTCTGGAGCTGACAGCCTGGCTGTAGCAGGAGCTCCGGCGGCTTTGGGGCCTCTCGCTGGCCCGCAGCCCCTCCCGCCTTGCCGGGGATTGGCCAGGGAGGTGGAGAGGTGGGTCAGGACCGGCTCAATCACCGACACGGGCTGGAGCCTTCCAGGAGCAGAGCAGCTCCCAGGGCTCCCGTTAAACAGCTCGTTTGCCATGGCACGGCCCCCGGCCCCGGCGCTGCCGCCGCTGCAGAGGCGCCTCTTTGTTCCCGGGGAGCCCATCCTGGGCCTGGCTGCTTGTGCTGGTCCTGCTGTGTGCTGAGTGGCACCAGGGCTTCACAGAGCCCACAGAGTCCCTGCTGCGGTGCCCCAGGCAGAGTGGCTGGAGCTGTAGCCTCCTGCCATCCTCCAGGACACCAGCAGCAATTCCCAGCCTCTGGAAAACTGCAGCGGCACCCCATTGTGGCTGTGATGCCAAAGGAGCTGTGCCGTGCTGCATGTCCCAGCAGCTCCGTGAGCTGGCTCTGCCATGGCCAGGATATGATCCCACAAAACTGCTCATCCAGGCAGTAGGTCACTAGAGGGATTGCAGAGTGCCCATCCTGTGTCACCTTTTAGGAGAAAGATGCAGACACTTGAGGCCCTCCTGGTTACCCCTGGCAGATAAATGGAATAGGACACAGTTGTCTCTAAGCTGCTGGTGATTGAGGTTGGATCAGAAGCTAAGGCAAAGCTTCCCTGGGGAGACTTTCATGGGACACTAAAGATTATCCCTTCCCCTAAATTCTGGGTTCCTTCTTGGTTTGGGAATGTCTGGAAGGTTTAACTTTCCCCTTGCTTGTTCCTGGAGGGATTGTAGCCATGGCATGGAGTCACTCCTTCTGTGGGAATGCACAGAGGCTGAGCCAGTCTTCACCTGCTTCCAGGTGAAGCACCAGGGAGCTTTGATTCATCCCAGACAAAACCTGGACGATCACATGGAGTTGTTGGAATGGGAACTGGCCTTTGCATCCAGTGGGACTGGGCAAAGAGCTTGGCACTTTTGGGAATCTGAGAGACTGGGAAGCTCATTTTGGCTGTCTGGCTGAAAATCTTCTGGGATGCAGCTGTGGAAATGGAGCCACCTCACACAGGGTCTTGCAGAGGGGCTGCCCATCCCGTGTGGCAGCTCCCTAGGGTCAGGCACGTGTGGTTCCTGGGGGTCCCAGGGCTGGGGCTCAGCCCGGGGCCGTTATCACGCCGACCCTCCCAGCCTGGTTTCGTGGAACCGTAAATCTGCTTAATGGGCTGGGCGGGAATTCCAGCTCACCTCTGCTAAATGGGAGCTCTGATGCTGCGTGCAGGGCACTGGAAGTAGCTGAACTGAGACCTTATTCAGGACCAAATCACCCCCCGACCCCCTCCCAAAATAATAATAATCCCTCTGACATTCTGGCAGGCGGCGGGACAGAGGCAGCCTTTGTGCCGGGCCCTTCGGGGGAGCCGCCGTCGGTGCAGCAGCAATGTCCCTTTGTGCGTCCCGCACGCTGCACGGGGACAGGGAGGGGAAGGTTCTGCCAGTGTTTATTTTCTTTAAAAAAGCTGGAGGGGGTGGAGGGGGGGAGAAGGAAGCCGGCTGGGAGGTTCATGTTCACATCCTCCACTTGGAGACACCTTGTCTTTGCGCCTCAGCTGGGCGCCCGCACAATGAGGGCTTGTGCGGCCCCGGAGCGCGGCGCGGAGGGGGATGGAGGGACCCTGGAGAAAATGTGGATTCCTACGGCTTGGAGGAGCCAGTGGGAAACAGGGTCTGGATTTGTTCTGCTTTTTGGCTGTGCTCAGTAGCATCTTCTGTCTCAGGCTCTTAAAACTGTCTGTGAGGTCGGTTTGCCATGGAAGCAAGCGGAGTGCGGCTCCGTGAGGCAGAGGGGAAGACCAGGCTCAGCAGAATCCCTTGTTGGATGACGGTGATCAGTGACAGAGCTGTGCCCCTGTGAGCGTGTGCTCCTGTTGTGCAGGAGACACCTGCCTTCTTGGCACTAAAAATGGGAGATTTCCCTCAGATCCACAAGTGTTCCCTGTCCCACAGCCCTGTGTTCACTGCAGACCCTGTGTCACTGGGTTTTGGGGGACCTTGGAGAAGGAAGTGTCAAGTCCTAGTGTGGGACATCTCCCAGCTGGAGGTGGGACAAGGGCTCCATGGGGATGTGCTCCCATCCTGCTCCTGCTGGCCTGAGCCGCACCCCGTCCCCGCGTCACACCGGGACAAAGCAGGTTGCTAAAAAATGGTGCCATTGTGTCATGAGCAATCCGTGTATAATAAAAATATTATTTGAGCAAATGAGTCAGGAAGCGTCTGGGCCAGTGTCCCAGGCTGGTGCAGCCAAATTTCTCTGGCCTTGTGTGACGGAGCCGGGTGTTTCAGTCTGGCTGGCACTGGCAGGCATTGCAGTGATGAGGTGGGTGCTGAGGGCTGGGCTGTGCCCCTCTTGCCCCCAGGGACCACCAAAACCTTGCTGAAGCTGATGAAGCCAGACTGGCTCACACAGGAGGGAGTGGAGCTGGCAGCTGTCTCCAGGAGCCTCCCAGCCTTTGGCATCCTCTCCAGAACCTTCTGTGAGTGCAGCCCAGTGCTGCAGCAGAGTGTTCCTGTTTGGGGACAGCTCTCTGTGCTGGTTTTGATCAGTGGAGTCGATGCACAGGGATGTAGATGGAGGGATGCTCATCATAACTCAGGACCCCTCCTGCCCCTTGTGTCATCTTAAAGGAGCCACTCAGTTTAGGAAGGACATTGAGATGCTTGAGCATGTCCAGAGGAGAGAACAAGGCTGGTGAGGGGCTTGGAGCACAAACCCTGTGAGGAACGGCTGAGGGAGCTGGGGGTGTTTATCCTGGAGAAAAGGAGACTCAGAGGTGACCTTATCACTCTCCACATCTCCCTGAGAGGTGGCTGTGGTCTGGTGGGGGTTGGTCACTTTCTCCAGGCACCAGCTGCCAGAAGGAAAGGACGCAGTGGTAATCTGCACCAAGGGAAATTTAGGTTGGATATTAGGAAAAAGTCTTTTATGGAAAGGGTGATAAAGTACTGGAATGGTCTGCCCAGGGAGGTGGTGGAGTCACCATCCCTGGATGTGTTTAAAGAAATACTGGATGTGGCACTCAATACCATGGTTTAGTTGAGATGTTGGGGCTGGGTTGGATCTTGAAGGTCTCTTCCAACCTGGTGATTCTGTGAAATCCCTTGGCTTTCCTGCTGGGACCTGCCCTACAGCCCCAGCTCATGGATCTGTGAGCAGTGGGGGTCTCGGTGTCACAGCGAGGGCCTCTGGGGCAGCTGCAGCCCCAGTAAAGGGCTGAAGGGATATCAAGGGCTGGTGAAGAAGGATCTTTCCCAGGAGTGGGTGGTGGGACTGGCTGGGGTGCTCTGGCAGTGCTGGTGGGTGTGTGGAGGTGTGGGGCCGGTGCTGGTGGTGCTCGCTGGGACAGGCAGCCCTGAGGGAGTGGGCACATTGTCCTTTGGGGATGGGGGGAGCCCGGAGGAGCCCGGGAGGCTGACACGGGGGCTGGGGCAGCGGAGCCACCTCCACCAGGGCTGGTATCTCGGTGGTGACTGGGGGTCTCTTTCTCCATGTCCCGTGTGCCACAGTGGAGAACAGGCAGCTGACCCTGGACCTGCAGACAGAGAACAAAGGCAGCATTGTGTCGGGCGGAGAGCTGACGATTTTCCTGGACGGGCCGGCTGTTGCTCTGGGCAGCGTTCCCGACGGCAGTGCCGGCACGGAGGGTGAGTGCCCGGCCCGCACGGGGAGCGCAGCGGGACCAGCGCGGCCCTGGCACCTCTGGGGCGGTGTCCCTGGGCCAGCACCCCCCCCAGCCCCAGCCCCGGGGGATCCAGCGTGTGGCAGGAGCAGAACGGGAGTGTGGACGGGCTGACAGCAGCCTCCCTGCAGCCTGGGAGGAGCAGCCCTTCTGCAGCCCTCCTCCAGCCTTCCCCGCGGGTCAGCCCCTTCCCTGGCTGGATCAGCCCCTTCCCTCCCCTGGGTGTCTGTCAGGGCTGGGGAAATGGTGTCAGCCTCTGCTGAGCCACCCATGGGAGCTCCCCGTGGCACAGCGTGCGTGGGGCCGTGGGCTGGTGGCTGATCTCTCAGGGTTGCCAGGGGTGCAAAGCTTGTACAGAACAGGGGTTGGTGCATTGCTTTCCCCTGGCTTCTCTTTGTCACTGGAAGACAAAACCTGTGAAATCCGGGAGCTGTGGATGCAGTGCTCTCCCACTTGGAGCTGGGGGTTGCTGGGCAGTGTGGTGTGAGGTGGGATGTCCTTGGGTGCTGAGGGTCTGTCCTGCAAGGGATGGGGCTGTTGTGCTTTTGGGGCTCCTTTCTGGAAGGAGGGAAGGAGGGTAGCTCTACAGGTGGTTCAGTCCTTTACTTCACCCCTTATTCTTCCCCCATGCAGGGTCCCAGGTGCCTGGACGGGACCCCACCAGCACGGCTGTGGCCACGGAGGGCCGGCACCAACCTCCCAGTACCAACTGCTTTGGCAGCAGACCCAGGTGAGGGTCCCGTGCTGTCTGTCCAGCACTAAGGGCTTGCTGTGGCTGTGTCTGCATTGTCCTTGTCCTGTGCACCCCACTCCAGGTCTCCCAGTGAGCCCCTGTCATGCAGCACACGGGAGGTCTGTGCTGGGGGACAGCAGAGCTGGGAGTGCACAGGGGTGGCTGCATAGCTGGGCTGTGGCTGGTCCGAGCTTCTCCTAAAGTGTTGGTGTCTCAAGGAATGTCAAGTCTGTGATGGCTCACAGAGTTTCCACCAGTTGCTCCACTGGCAGCTGAAAAAAATGGTCTGTGTGGGAGTGGAGCAGGCTGTGCCCAGGCAAACCAGCAAAGTGGGGTCCCTTCAAATGGGGAACCCCAGCTCTTCCTTCTGGCCAGGCTGGGAAGCCCAGTGCCCCTCCAGGCAGTAGCCACAGAGAGATGCTTACACAGGTCTGGGGAGAGCAGGAGAAGCAGAGCTGCAGGGAAATAACAGCTGCTTCCAAAGGAAGTGAGATGCCTGGGCAGCAGGCCATCCTGCACCTGGCTCTGTGCCCTGCCCTGCCCTGCCTCCTTGCAGGGCTGAAGTGGCTCAGCGCTGCTCCTTTTGGAGCTGTGGTTACTGAGAGACGTGTCACACTGTCAACATGGAGTTGAATTTAACACCTATTTATATTTCCAGAGCATGGCAGTGGCCCAGCAGCCTGTACAGATGTTCTGGGTAGGAGTGTGGCTGTGGAGAGGGAGCCTGCAGCCTGTGCGTGGGAGGTTGTGCGTGGCCCAGGCTCAGGAGCACTCTCAGCTACAAGTTCCACACCTTGAGCACTTCTGCTCCTTCTTTACCTGCTGGGCACACACCAGAGTTGGTGTTTTTGGCTCAAAAAATGACCTTGTCTTTGCATGTTGTGTGTTCATCTTCCGCCCGAGGAGGGAGAGGAATGGAAATTGGGAGCAGTTTGTGAACACAGATGATGCCCTTTTGTGGTGGCTGCTCCTGTTAATTCCTGCTGTCCAGGTGTTAGAGCCTCCCCAGGGGTGGGAAGTGCTCAGTGACCTGACTGAGCTGTGCTTGGCAGGCACTTAGCAGCTCTCAAGAGGTGCTAGAAAACCTGCAAAGAAAATTCTGGTTTGGGAGGCTGAGCCTGGGCACTGCTTGGTGCCCATTCCTCGCTGCTTTCCCATCGGCTGTGAGGAGATTCTGCTTCAGGTGTCACCTTGAGCATGGTGAAGTCTGGCCAGGACTCGTGCAGGGCACCTTCAGACACCTGCCAGGTGTGCCTGCCATCAGCCAAATCCCCTGGCTGCCTGGAGCTCTCAATCCAGGCTGCACTCACCTGAATTTGGGGTTGTTGTGGACATACCCTGCTCAGTTTGATGTGGTGCTGCTCCGTGGGGCAGAGCACTGCTCTCTGTACCCACAGAGGAGGCAGCTGCATGCTCCAGAGTGGAATGCGTGTCCCTTGCACTTGGGAATGTTGTTTGATGGTTGCTGTGTTTATACACAGAGCTGTGTTTATTTTCTTGGGCTTGGTGATGGATGCTGGCAAAGTGCTCAGCAGCAGGATGGGAAGAAAAGGGGCATTCTTTGCTCCTCAGCTATTTCTACACTGTCCCTGCAAGGGAAATTGCTTGTTCAGGGCTTCTCTTTCTTCTCCCGAACAAATGTCATCTTGGGATTTGCTGCTAATCTTGGTGATTGGGTGTGAAATTCCACAGCCCTCTGTGCAGGGAGAGGGGGAGCTCTGGCTGAGAGCTGGGGCCGTGGGTGCCACAGCTCATGTTTGTGGAGGCCCTGGCACAGGGTGCCCAGAGAAGCTGTGGCTGCCCCATCCCTGGCAGTGTCCAAGGCAGGATGGAGCTTGGAGCACCCTGGGATAGTGGAAGGTGTCTCTGCCCGTGGCTGGGGGTGGAATGGAATGAGCTTTCAGGTCCCTTCACACCCAAACTATTCCATGATTCTCTCATTCGGGTGCTGGGGAATGTGGCTGCCTCCCCCCATCCTGGCAGGGACAGGAGGAATTTCTCAGCTCTGTGTTTTGGGAGCTGTGCTCTCGCTGCCCTCGGGGCACTGAGGCTCTCCTGGTTGCCCTGCTCCCCACAGCCAGCGCTGGCTCCAGCCTGTGCTCTGCCCTCCCTCCTCCTCGGCCACAGCTTGGGGTCTGATTTGCTGAGTGAGACACGCTGCCACCTCTGCTGCCTCTCCTGAGGGACCTTCTGGCCATCTCAGCTGCAGGAACTGGCTGTTCCTGGGCTTCCTGGCTGGGGTCCGTGCTGGTCACCGTGGTGAGGGGACTCCGCCTTGGCAGAAGGGGAAGAGGAAAGGTTGATGTCACCTGGCTGATGCCACTTTACTATTTGGCATCATCTGCAGGAGCAATGGGGCAGCCAGGCAAGGTCCCCAGGTCGATAGGGGACAGCAGGGTCTTGCCCCTGGTGTGGGAGAGAGGCTGCCATCCACACACCCCACTCCATCCCACCCCCCTCTGTTCCCATCCGTGCTCTGCCTGGTTTTTTCCTTGCTCCTATTTTAAGCACACGCTCCCATCCCGCCACGCTCTGTGGCCTTGCTGGGTTTGTTTCCAGTGTCTATTAAAAGACAATGCCCAGATGGGAGCACTCGTAGGAGGGCTGGGCTGGGCTGGGCGGCGGGCTGGCTAATTCAGGCTGGTAACCCTGTACCGCCGGCTGCCAGCATGGAAACATCCTGTTTTGGTTTCTAAAAACTCCCTGGGCAGTTCTGAGCTCATCTGTGCTGAGGAGGGCAGGGACCAGACCCATCCCATGCCAGGGAGGTTGTTCCCAGTGGGACAGGCTGGTGCCACCTGCCTGCTCCCCTCTGGCCAGGGGCTGTGCTGCCTCTGGCCTCACCATGGGGGGAACTGTGGGGAGAGGTCCCAGCCAGTTTTTGGGAGGAGGGTGGTACCAGTGTGCCCTGCTGAGCCACGGCAGTGAGGGGCCCCCTTCACCTCCTGATAGGGGAAGAGGAGCCTCTCCTCTACCCACAGATGCTCCGTGTTCCTGGGTGCTGGTGGCCAAAGCAAACCCCAGCACAGAGCCATATCTGGGGGCCAGCCAGAGTTTCAGGGAGTTCACTGTCTGAGGAGCTCCTTGAGGGCTGGGGCTGCCCTCCTGGGGGTCTGTGACTCACTCAAGGGGTCACAGCAGCTCCTGCTCTGCCCGTGGCTCTCATCTAATCTATTTTCACCGACCATCTCCTGCTTTCCCATGTCTCCTCCCGCTCCCAGCCCTGCCATGAGCCGCTCCCCCAGGAGAGCAGCTTTGGAGCAAGTGGGAGGGTTCCAGTTGCTGGAGCTGCTGAGAGTGGCATGACTGATCTGTGCCCTGTTGCTGCCAAGCTGCTGTCCCCTCCCAGCACCAGCCCTGAGACTTGGGGACAGTTTGTGGGTTTTGCCCTTTTAAGGTAGATTTTGGCTGGGAGAAACTGATGTCCTTTTGCCTGCAGTCTCTGCTCTCCATGGTTGCTGCCTGGGCTGCCAGCCTGGGTAGAGGTGCCTGGGCTCTGCCTCTGCTCCCCAGGCCCCCTGGATTTGAGATGGCAGCATCTTGCCTCCTGCCCTGTCCCCCTCCTCACTCTCAGGAATGATTTCTTAAGGTGAAACCCAGCTTTTTCAGGAATGCCTTTGTGCTGCCCTGGGGGACCTGGATGTTCCAAGGGAGTTACTTTGTTTGGGGGAGCTGCAGGTGCTCTGCTAGTGAAGGTTGGGCTGCCCTGGCCATGGAGAACAGTGGCAGGTGATCTCCAGGGTGACAGTGATCCCCAAGGGATGGAGCAGCTGCACCTGAGCTGGTCACAACTTGTGCTGTGATTTCAGCTCTAATCTTTCCCGACTGCTTGTTCCCTCCTTTTCTGGAGGCCACAGCCTCTGTGCTAGGCTTGGAGCCAGGCACAAAGCACTGGTGAGGGTCCTCACCATGGTACAGCATCTGGGGCTGGTGTGGGTTCTCCTGGGATCTGCAGGGATGGATGGAGCAAGCCGGGATCCACTGTGGTCAGCAATGTCTGGCTGTGAATGTCCAGAGCCATTCCTTGGCATGTAGAGGGACCAGCTGTGAACAAAGCAAGGTGGTGTCACCCAGGGGACTCCTCCATAGGTCTCTGCCACCAGCAGGTGTGTGCCAGGACTGTGGGCAGGTCTGGGCAGGCAGCATGAAGCTCCAGGCACTGCCCTGAGCAGGGGTACAGAGCCATGTCCCGGCCCTTCCCAGGGGACGCCAGTGCCTGTGCTGGGTGGTGGCAGCAGCAGACCAGGGTGAAAAGACAGGACTGGTGTTTTCCATGGGATGTCTCTCACCTGCTGCCTTCCCTTCCCTTGCAGGACGCACCGACACGTGGCTGGAGCCGCCCGGGGGAGCACGGGGACTGGAGAGCAAAGCCCCAGCGCCAGGAGCCGGCACCGGCAGCAGGCCAAGAGCTCACAGCAGCACACCAGCACAGCCACCAGCATGGCCAACGGCACGGCCACCAGCATGGCCACCATGGCCAATGGCACGGCCACCAGCATGGCCACCATGGCCAACGGCACGGCCACCTGCATGGCCAACGGCACGGCCACCAGCACGGCCACTAACATGGCAAATGGCACGGCCACCAGCATGGCCAACGGCACAGGTGACCCAGCGCTCGTGGGAGGTGGGGGCAGAGCTCAGGGCTGTTTACTGGGGAGAAAATTAATCTCTGCTGAGATAATGAATCTCGTAGTGCCTGGGAATTGTGTCCCTGTGGATTGATGGGTTTTTATTGATTTTCCTTCTGATAAGCCAGGCAGCTCTGCAGAGTGCACTGAGAGGATCTGTGCTGCCTGTCAGGAATGATTTCTGGGACTCCACTGGGAGTCATTTTCCTGCAGTCCTTTTCCAGCCATTTTCCTCCTCGTCAGGTTTTTGGTTTTTTGGGGGTTTTTTGGTTTGTTTGTTTGTTTGTTTTTTTGTAGTTTTCCTTTGCTCTGTCTCTCCCCTTTTCCAAAAGTTCCATGGAATCCAGTAAAGTTTAGCTCTTTCCAGTGCTATTGACTTGTGGAGACTGGGTTTCACTGTGCCTCAGGGGAGATGCTGTACTCACTGTTTTGGAGTTCCCACTCATTCCCTGAGTTCCCATCCAGGATGCAGTTTTTTCCAGTGGCAGGGGAGACCCTGGGCACAAATGCAGAGCAGCTCCTGGTTCTGTCTCAGGATGGAGGCCGTGGCAGTGGTTCCCAGAGGGGTCTGGGTGAAGCATGTGCTGCAGGCTGGGAGCACTGAGAGTGCCGTGCCTGGGCTGTCACCCACCCCGTGCTCTGCTTTCCAGGCAGATCAGCCATCCTTGCCCCCCTCCCTGGTGCTGACCCCTGCCCTCTCTGCCTTTGCAGTGCCCGGGGATGCCGCGGGTGCCGTGGACATGGATGAGGACAGGCCGGCAGCGGGTGCCAGCACTGCGGCCCCGGCAGCGTCTGGCGCGGCTGACAGCTCCACTGCTCCTGCCCTTCCTGCCCTGAGCAGCTCCAGAGAGGCAGAGGAGGCAGCCTCGGGCTCCAGTGCCCCCCCAGCCCGGGCAGCTGTGCTCGCCCTGGATGCTCTGCCCCCCGGGTAAGCTCTGCCTGTGGCCCTCGGGGAGGGGGTCAGGAACCAGCTGTGTGCTGGGATGAGAGCCTCTTCAAGGGAGGGAAAGTGGAGATGCTGGTGCTCAGCAGAACAGGGAGGGCCTGGGGCAGGTGCCGGGGATCCTGTGCCCCTTGCCTGGCACTGCTCCCTCTCCAGCCCTGTGTGCTCTGGGCCAGGGTCTGGCCTGTGCCTGCTGGTGTTTGGGGCACTGAACAGTGGGTGGCATCTCTGTGCCAGGTGGGATATCTGTGCCAAGCAGGCTCTCAGCATCTGTGCCCTGCTGCTCTCACAGGGCTGCTCAAGGGGGCAGTCAGAGGAAAATACCCAGGGGACTGGGCGTGGATTTTCAGGGAGCTCCCACTGAGCAGGAGGGCACAGACATGCTCCAGGGACACCACGGAGGCATTGCCACTGCTGGGAACAGGGGGGCAGGACCCTCGAATAGAGGTGCTCATTCTCCTTGGTGCAGATGCTGCTCATCCTCCTCCTCCTCCAGGGGAAGGGGCTGGAGGGGGGTGGGAGCTGCTGGCTCAGGGTGGGGGCAGCAGTTGGGGTCTGGGCTGAGCCCCCAGTGTGCTGCAGCTGCAGCATTCTCCCCGTGTGTCAGACCCCTTTGGTTCTGGGCAGGGGGGTGAAATGGCCTGTGTTTGGGATGAAGGGAGCAGTTTATTTTGCTTTGGCTGAGGCGATGCCTGCGAGGTCAGGCCCCGCTCGCGTGTCAGTCACAGGTAATTAGGGTTAACGGCTCACTGTGCCTTTATGCGCCTGTGTGAGGGTTTCTGTTCTCCCGGCCTGGGCGCTTCCTGTTTCCAGGCAGCTGGAAAAGTCCAGTGCTCTCAAAAAGGCCTTTATTCCAGCCACAGCTTATGCCCCTTTCTGCTCCTTCCAGGTAGACTGAAGGTCTCCTTTTCCCCACCTGGGGTTGGAAACAGGCTGTTGTTTCTTTGTCAGGGCAGGGAAGCCTGCAGATGCCTCAGGATTTGGGAGGCTCAGGAGGCTGCAGGCACTGCTTTCTGAGACACACCAGGCTGGGTTTACCTGACCCAGCCAGGTGGAAGGGTGGCCATGTCCTCCTTGCCTATCTCCCTGGGGAGCTCACACACCAGAGAATCGAGTGTGTCTGAGCAGGAAGGAGGATAAAGTTGTTGTGCTTTGGGAGATGGGTGGAGAGGAACATTGAAGGGGTAGTGAGGCATTCTGCAGCCTGAGCTCCTGGAATCTGCATCTCTGGAGACACCTTTGATTAGCACCTTCTGTGCTGACCGTGGGATCTCTAGGGAGAAAGAGGGCAGCATGAGCTGTGCTTGTGCTGTGCTGGCCTGGGCAGGGGGAGACCAGAGATCAACAGCTCCCCAGGTGAAGGAGAGCAGAGAGTTGAATCCATCGGGGTCTCCATGGTGTGAGCCCTTCCAGAGAGCTGCCAGAGCAGGTCCTGGGCTAACAGGGATTTGCTAAACTGGGATTGCACAACACTGTGTCCCTGGGGTGGTGTAAATGAGCTTCTGGAGCTCTCTTGAGCCCTGATCCAGGGAGGCTGGCTTTTGGCGGGCTCACCTCACCACGGAATTATTCTGACTGGTGGTTTGGGGCCCAGCTTGGGAGATGGGGATGCAGGATAGCCCCTTGCTGGGATGGCTGTGAGAGCACTGCAGGGCCCATGGGGACGGCTCCTGCTCGGCCACTCCAGGGGCAACACAGGAACCAGAGCTGCCAGGCACATTCCTCCTGAGCCCTGCCCTGTTCTCTGAGTGTCTCCTTCCTTCCCTGGGAGCGTGGGGAGCTCTCACTTCATCCTCTGGAGGGTGGCCCCAGCCTCCCTGCTCGTTTCAGGCTGTGACAGATGGTTGGGTTCATGTGGGGATCCTGAGCCATTCGCTGTGCTCAGATCTGTGTGTCTCAACATCTGCACCAGGTGTGGCAGCTCAAAGGCATCCCTCACACAGCTGGGACTCTGTCCTAGGGGCTGGAGAGGGCTGGAAGGAGTTCTGAGCAATTCTAGCCCCAACAGTGCCCAAAAGCTCCTTGCCATCCTCCGGGCAGTGTTCCCCTGCGGAGCCAGGAGCGTGTGGGGTGCCTGAGGCCCCGGGGGTCCCAGCTCCCCTGCTGGGCTTTCCAAGGGGATTGACAGGGAAGGGAGGGGAAGGGGCTGCTGGCTCCTGCATCTGGATCCGCTCAGGGATGATCCTGTGTGGGGACAGGCTGCAGTGGGGGCGTGCAGCACTGTCCTGCCCGCACAAAGAGGTGCTTTATGCTGCCTGGCAGAACCCACGGGGCTGTGGTTTCTTACGTAAGGAGGGCGTTTTGTTTGGACTGCAGGGCTGCCTCAGCTCTGCCACTTCCCAGTGCCTGTGGCTCCCTGCATCCATGGCCATGGTGAGTCTGTGGCAGCTGGAGGAGAGCTGGCAGGGCCTGGCATGTTGGGTGCTTTGTGGTTGCAGTGTGGTGCTTGTGGGGAGAGCTCCCACCATCCAGCACTCCCAAAACCATGGATCTCCTGTGCTGGGGGACGTGTGGAGCTGGGCAAGGTGGTCTGAGCAAGGATGGGTTGTCCCCAGTGTCCCCATCTCCGTGTGGCAGCAGTAACCATGGTTCATGGTGACTCAGGGCAGATTCACTGCTCACATCACCCAGGAGCTGCTGCTGAGGAGTTTGTGAGCTCATCAGTGTTTTTACAGGGGTGAGGTGGGGACAGGGGACATCAGGCAGTAGCTGCCACCACCAGCAGCTCTCCCCAGTCCCACATGGCTCTTTGTAGTCATGAGTGCACCCAGAAGGATCCAGAAACGTGGAGGAATTCTCATCATGGGAATTCTGGTCTCTATAGCCACAGAAATGGTACCTTCAAGTCCTCAGAGCCATATGGATCAGAGAATCTGTTAGTGAGACTGGAGAAGCTATCCAGGGCAATTCCACTGCCTTAAAAGTGCCTGGGTACCTTCTGCCATCTGTCTCATGGAATAGACCTGCTCGTGTCTTAGGACATCCCAGCTGTGCTGATTTTCTCTTTAGAGATTTCACTCTTCTTTTACCTGTCCTGGTGCTTTTTTGAAGCAACATGTGCAGGTGTTGCATTGCAGCTGAGCTGTGTCATTGCAGCTGTGTGGCCATGGCGAGGTCACTGATGGCATTGCTGTCCCTGGAGCTGTGGGGCTGAGCTGGGGTGAGCCCAGGCTGTGGGGCACCAGCTCTCAGAGCAGCTCCATCCCCAGGGCTGCTCCCTGCCAGCCTGGGCTGCCTCCCTTGCTGTCACACAGAAGCTGGTGTATTAATTTCCTAGAGCTTTTTGTGGTGATTAATTGAGACAGATGATTGAACGGGGAGAGAGGCCTGTGGGAGCAGAAGTGTGGCAGGAGAACACTTTATCTGTCAGCAGCTGCTGGCTCGCCTCCTCTGCTGCAGGATAAAAGCTGACAAGAAAGCACGGCTCCCACAGAGCATTTACCTTTGCCAGGGTAAATTCATGAATGAATTCACACAGAGAATGGTTGCAGTGTGGCCCTGCAGAGCCAGGCTCGCTGTCACCTGGGCTGTCCTCAGGGCCACCCCAGCCCGAGCGCCGTGGCCACACACGTGTTGAAGCCGTAGCTGTCAGCAGCAAGCCCAGGGCTGCCAGGGAGAGAACCCAGCCCCAGCCCAAACTCAAACACTCTCCTTTGAAGATGTATTAAGAGAAACCAAACAAAAACATCAGAAACACAGGGCATAAAACTGACCCTGTGTGAAATCCTGTGCCGACCTTTCTGGGGGAAATTAGGAATTTATGCTCCAGTTATGCCTGTTGAGGAAGCAGAGTGCTGTAGCCCCTCTCCCAGTCTCCATCTAGGAGGCCCAGTAGCTGCCACCCAGAGCTGTCAAATAAAGGTTGGAATGTCAAGGATGTGAGGGGCTGGGCTCCCTGACCCACCAGGGCAGCTCTCTGGATCTTCTTGGTGCCAGCAAATATCACCTGCCTCATGATTTTATTTTTCTTGCAGGTGGGAGCAGCGGGAGCTGCCCAATGGTAGAGTCTACTATGTAGACCACAACAACAAGACCACGACGTGGGAGAGACCCCTTCCCCCAGGGTAAGGGGCTGGGGGCTCCAGGCCTTGGCTGGGTTGGAGGTTGGCTGGCTTGGAGGGATGTTCATGGAATCCTGGTGGGAGCTCCACTGGTGTCCCAGCATCCTGTCAGGCTTCCTGTGCCCTTGCAGGAGCTCCTCCAGGAGTTGCTCATCCTTTGTATTTCCTCCTGGTGGGTCCTTGTCCAGAAGAGCCCCTTTAGGTGTGAGAGCAGTGGTTGTGCTGGAGCTGGGCACGCAGCCCTCGTGTTGGAGGGTGTCAGTCCTCAGGACACACAGTGATGGCTTCCTTGGGTGCTTCCAGGTGGGAGAAACGCGTGGATCCTCGGGGCAGGTACTACTACGTGGACCACAACACCCGGACCACCACGTGGCAGCGCCCCACGGCCGAGTACGTCAGGAACTACGAGCAGTGGCAGTCGCAGCGCAACCAGCTGCAAGGGGCCATGCAACACTTCAGCCAGAGGTTCCTCTACCAGGTGAGAGCTGGGGATGGTGCTAGTGGGGTCTCACCTGGCTCCTGATGGTCTCTCCAGAGCTGCCCAGGAGTCACAGAGCATGGGAAGGTGCCTGTCGGGCTGTGTGGGGTCTGTGCCACCTCAGAGCAGTGCCTGCATGGAGCTCACAAACTCCTCAGCTGCCTGCAGAGGCCTTGGGGGAGTGATTTGCTTTTTATAAAGCAGCTTGCATGGCCCTGAAGGGTGGTGGGAGGTGTCCTCAGCAGCCTGTCCCCAAGGTTTCTCCAGTGCCAATGTAGGCAGACAGACATTCTCCTGTGGCTCCCATCAGACAAGCCTTGCTGCTGACCTGTGGGGCTGCAGAACCTGCTCTGGGAGCTGATGGAGTCTGGTGTGGAGCAGGACAGGAGGCTCTGGGGCCTGAGCTTGTCCCTCCCCAGGTCTCTGTTGGGCTGAGGACAGCATGGCTGGGTCCTGGGTGCTGCAGGAGCCAAGGACCAGAGAGTGCAGGGAACGAGCTGGACTTGGCCAGCATCCTCCTGCTTCCACTGCTGCTTCCCCTCATTCCTGGTTTGGGCTGAGTATTTGCATTTCCTTGCTCAGGGAATGGTCTCATGCTTTTCCTGGGCAGGGAGCACACCTGTCACAGCCATAGCTTTGCCGTGGATCTGGAGCCAGCTGTGGGAGATGAGCATCTCAGCTGAGCTGAGCAGTGCTGCTGCAGGGAGAGCAGTGCTTGGGACAGGGCCAGGCTGGAGCAGTTCTGCCTCCTGGAGCAGGGATCCTGCCCCATGCAGTGCTTAAACTGCACCAGAGGCAGGTGAACAGATGTGGAGAGAAGGTGGGCAGTGGACAGGAACCAACTTCTCATCGTCCTTTATCTCCTCAGAGAAAGCCAGGAGTCCCAGCTGGGGCTGGAGTGAGCTCAGGGCTCCATTAGGCAGGGGGTGTAGTGCAAAGTCCATTCTGTGTGTGACACAACCGAGACCACTCCCGGGGCTGTGGGAGCAGCTCAGCCCCTCTCCTCCCCCTGCCCAGCCCTCCCTGGATGTCTCTCCAAGCCTTCTGAGCCTCACAGGCAGAGCTGGACCCGCACTGCCTGCGCCAGAGCCCAGTGGAGGGGCTCTCTCTTCTCTCCGGGTCCGTCCCTCTCTCGCTGCCAGCGCCAGCCTTGGAGCTGCTCCAGCTCCGTGCGACTCGCCCTGGCCGTGCTCTGCCGAGGGAGGGACTCGGCCTCCAAATTTAGCCTGATGAAACGATTGTACTTTTTGTTTCGAGCTCTGCTGCCAGCGGTGATGGCTCCTGCTCTGCCTCCCGCCCCACAGGGCCTTTCTGCTTGATTTGCCCCCGCCTCCAGCATTCCTCTGCCCTCCTTGCTGGAGGGGACGGTCGGGGGGTGATGAACAGTGGGGCAGAGCCTGGGAAAAGCACGGTTTGGGGAGCTCGGGAGGAGCAGGAACCACTGTCCCAGCAGATGCCCCAGCGCTGCATCCTTTGCACGAAGGGTCTCTGGCAGGGCATGGGGGCCAGGTTGTTCCCAGGGGCTGTGGGGAGCTGCAGGAGCTGCCCGGATTTGTGCCCTGGTAGCTGTAATTAGCTGTGCTGAGGTGCCATGAGGTGGTACCCCTGGACACGACTCAGCTGCGTGTGTGGGCAGCCTGTCCCGGCGGGGAGGGAGTGGACACTGCCCCAGGTGCGAGCTGGGCTGGCCCTGCCAGTCCTGGTGCAGGTACAGAGACAAAGCTCAGAGGGGCACAGACTGTGCCAGGCCATCCTCAGGGTGCTGGGCTGCCATGAGCTCTGCCCAGCCGGGTGTTGGTGCCTTTCTGGGAGTGAGGGGCCCTGGCACCCCGAGGGCCGGCAGGATGATCCGGGGCTGTCCCTGGTTCCAGGCTGGACAGCCGGGTCTGGCTGCGGGTGGCATTCCCTGGGCTCAGGCTGACTGGGATCCATCCCAGCGGGGAAGCTGGGGTACAGATGAGTTTTTACCTTTTGGGTGACGATGTGTTTCTTATTTAACCATTCAAAGCACTTCCAGGCCCCCTCCTGCCCTGGAGCCCGGGGACCCTCCATGCCCAGGGAGTCCTGCGGGGCTGGTGCGGGGGTTTGCACCCAGGGGGGCAGGACAGCGATGTCCCTGGGGCAGGACAGCGGTGTCCCCGCGCTCTGGGGCAGGGCAGCGGTGTCCCCGTGCCCTGGGGCAGGGCAGCGGTGTCCCTGTGTTCTGGGGCAGGACAGCGGTGTCCCTGTGCCGGGGCAGGACAGCGGTGTCCCCGTGCCCTGGGGCAGGACAGCGGTGTCCCCGTGCCCTGGGGCAGGACAGCGGTGTCCCCGTGCTCTGGGGCAGCCCTGGCCCGGGTGAAAGGGGCTCTGTGCGGGGCGGGCGGGGCCGAGTGCGGGCTCAGTGCAGCGCATCCCGCACCCCGGCCCTGCCCGCGGAGGAGGGGGCCGCCATCCCGCCAGGAAGCGCGGGGCGTGGACAGTGCTTGTGGGAATGATTTCATTGGAAAGGCCTGCGATATTTTTTCCCCTCTTGTGTGTGGTTCTTGGAGGAGGCTGGAGGTGTATGTGGAGGGGACGCCGGCGCAGCCGAGCAGCCGTGCACGTCCGGAGCCCTCCGGGCCGTCCCGCTGCCCTCGGCCGGCACAGCCCCTGCCCCGCTGCCCCTTGGCTGCCCCAGCCCCTGCTTAGCCTGAGCTTTTGGGCTTTTTTTTTTTTTTTTAAATTTGCTTTTGCTTTTTTTTTTTTTTTTTTTTTTTTTTTTTTTTTTTTTTTTTTTATT
>VWYP01017982.1:344783-357011 GCA_013400435.1 Pycnonotus jocosus | reverse complement strand
TTTTTTTTTTTTTTAGTTCCTTGGGAGCTGTGGGCCAAGGAGAGGCGAGTGGCAGCGGGGCTGGCCAGCTCACCTCTGTGCTGTGCTCCTCCCAGCCATCCCGGCTCTGGGGTTTATTCCGTGTTTTTGCTCTCTCTGTTGTCTCTAGTCCTCCGGAGCCCCGTCCGACAATGATCCTCTGGGGCCCCTTCCTCCCGGCTGGGGTAAGTACTGCACTGCCTCACCTGCCCTGCATGGCCCCAGGGGACACTCCTGTCACCCGCAGCAGCACCCTGCCCACCCCTGCTGCCATCCCTGGCACTCCAGGGAAGGGTGAAGGGTGGCTCCAGCGCTCCCAGTGCTCGGCTGCACGTGGGGCTGAGTCTGCCTGTGACTGGCACCATCTCTTATGTGAAATTCAGCTGGTTTTCCCCTTTTCCCCCTTTTTCCTGGAGAGGTTCCCAGCCTCTCTCAGCTGCTGAGTGCAGAAATGCTTGTGATTGTTCTTTGGGTTGGGGAAGATTCCCAGCTTGGGGATCGAAGTCCTTGCTTGTCCCTGGACCCCTCTGGCGAGCAGGGATCCATCCCATTGCTGTGCTGCCTCTCGGGATGCTGTGCCTGGATCTGGAGCAGGGCTGGGAGCTGGCAGGAGCAGAGCTGCTCGTCCCCACATAGCCCAAGCATTGTGTGCTGGGATATTTTGAAAAGTCCCTGTGCCACCCCCAGGGGAGAGAGATCCTCTCCATGGTGGGAGCATCCCTGGACAGGGCAGGCTGGGATGCTTGTGGGTGCAGCTGGGCTGTGCTGTGCTAGAGAGAGGCAGGAGAAGGGGTAAAACTGGGAGCTTGGAGCAGGGCAGAGGGGCCAAAGCTGCTCAGGCAGTCTGCAGGGACAGTGCCTTGATGGGGGCGGTGGTGGAGCCCTTGCTGGTTGTCCCCATCAGCAAGAAGGGACCCATCCTAGTGCCAGCTGGGCATGCTGGGGAGGCACAGCTCTGCAGGAGCCTAAGCACCCTGGGGTGGGGGGCCCCAGGATTGATGGGATCCCTGGGATGGATGCACTCCTGGCTATCATTTGGGGGCTGCTGCCCACAGTCCAGGAGTGAGATGGAGTGAGGGGCTGGCACTGGCCAGAAGGGTGACAGGGAGGTGACAAGATGTCCCTGGCTGCGTGGTGCAGGGCTGAGCAGCACATGGAGGAGGAGGAGGTGCAGGACTCACACAGTATTGGGGAGGCAGGGGGTGTGTGCAGGGCTGGCTGGGGTGTGTGGTGGAGCTGTTTTGTGCCTGTGTGCAGCACAAGGAGGGTGTGTGTGTTCACACACGTGTGCACTGGAGTGAGGCTGTGCAGGGAGTTTGGGAAAGCACCTGTGGATCCACGTGGAGGGATACTGCTGCCTGTCCCAGGAGGGGCTGTGTGTGTGCCACGAGGGAGTGTGGCTGAGCACAGCCCCTGTGCCTGCCTGGCAGTGCAGTGGCAGCGCTGGCCTCTGCCCTGGCACCTCCTGCACGCTGGCACTGCCAGGCTGAGGCAGCTCGGGCACGCGGAAGGAATGTGGGGTTTATCCTGCCTTTTTCAAACGAGATGGGGAGGTGGAATGGGGGAGCTGACAAATTTCCTGTGAGCTGGGAAGGGGAGGGCTGTTCCCAGGACTCCAGCTAACGTTTCCTCTCCCTTTTCTCCTAGAGAAGAGACAGGACAATGGGCGAGTGTATTACGTGAACCACAACACCCGGACCACGCAGTGGGAAGACCCTCGCACGCAAGGGTAGGTGGCTGTGGGGGCAGCAGGGTTTGGGAAGGTGCAGCTCTCCAGGGCCTGCACTGGGGCCGTGTGTCCCACAGATGGAGAGTGAAGCTCTGGCAGTGCCGTGGCCGGAGTGCTGCCCAGGCAGGACTCCTCTCCTGGGGTGTGGACAGTTGCTTGCCAGTTCAATGCCACGAATCCTTTAGCCTGGCACAGAGCTGTAGCTGAGGGAGGGACTGCCCCAGGGGGCTATGTGGTGAGCCCTTCCTTGCCAGCAGGATGATCCAGGAGCCGCCGCTGCCGCCGGGCTGGGAGATGAAGTACACCAACGAGAGCGTGCGGTACTTCGTGGACCACAACACCCGCACCACCACCTTCAAGGACCCGCGCCCGGGCTTCGAGTCTGGGTAAGCCCTGAGCAGCGGCTCTGGGGGCTCCTGTGGGCTCTGACAGGAGAGCTGCACCCCAGTAACCCTCACCCCACCTGCCCGCTGCCGGGGGCAGAGAGTGTGACCGGGGCCCTGCTGCTTTGGCAGGAGCAAACACGGCGGCTCCCCGGGCGCGTACGACCGGAGCTTTCGCTGGAAGTACCACCAGTTCCGCTTCCTCTGCCATGTGAGTAGGGGGCTGTGGGCAGCTGTGTGGGTGCCCTGAGCCCTGTGGGCAGGTGTGGGTGAGGTGAGCCATGCCAGCCTCACACAGCCCCGTGCTTTTGCCCTGCCTGCAGTCAAACGCGCTGCCCAGCCATGTGAAGATCAGCGTGTCTCGGCAGACGCTCTTCGAGGACTCCTTCCAGCAGGTTAGGAGGGTGCTGGGGCTGCAGAGCCGGGCAGGAGTGTGGGGCTGGCCCTCAAGAGTGGGGCTGGCCCTCAGGAGTGCAGCCAGCCCCAGCCATGGTGACACTGCCCTGCTGGTCCCCAGATCATGAACATGAAGCCGTACGACCTGCGGCGCCGGCTGTACATCATCATGCGAGGGGAGGAGGGCCTGGACTATGGTGGCATTGCCAGGTGAGCGTGGCATGTGGAGTCACAGGGCTCCCAGCCCTTGAGCAGAGGAGTCCAGGGGTATTCAAATGGGAAACTGGGTGGTGGAGTGGTGGAACGCTCTGAAAGCATCGCACCAGCCTGTCCCTGGCAGTGAGAGCACAGAGGACCCAGCTGGGGCTCCCCTGCTGCCCCCAGTTGTGGGGATGATGGGCTGAGTGGCCTCGTCTCCCTGCAGCAAACAGGCCCTGGTGTTCCCAGACAGTCAGGTTATGCCAGGGCAGACAGGGTGTGACGTGGTTGCTGCAGCTCTGCTGCTGCCCCAGGATGATGTTACCACAGGGCATGGGCTGTGGCTTGGCTGGAGGGAGTCCTGTGTCCCTGTGAGCCCCCTCTGGCTCACCTGGGCCGTCTCCTTGGAGCTGGGTTGGCGTGTCCCTGCCTGCTGCCACCCCACATTCGCCTGCTGCCCTTTGTGGGGCTGCTCCCCCGGCTCCTGCTGCTGCTCCACCTCTCTCTGTGTCCTGCCAGTGGTTTTACCCTATGGTAGGTTACGTCATGCTGTTCTACCACAGGGTAGAACCACGGACGGGATGCCGGGGCTGCCTCCACGTCTGAGGATTCCTGTCTGCCTGCACAGCCTGGGGAGCAAAGCCAGGATGGTGCTGTCCCAGCCTTGGCGTGGGGCTCCTGGGGCAGTGTGTGTGGAAGGACTGGGTGCACTCGGGGGTGTGTATGTGTGGGACAGCCCAGCTGGGACTGTGTGGGGTACTTGCCAAGGTTCCCGGTGCTCTGAGCAGGGCCTGCAGTGAGCTGGCATCTCCAGAAATACTTCCCAAACCCCACAGAGCAGCCCAGGGAGGGGAACACCCTCACCCAGTGCCCAGCACCTGCCGGGCACCCCCTTGGTGCAGGGACACACGCTGTCCCCTCCCCGAGCTGCTTGTCACCACGTTCCCTTTGTCTTGTCCCAGGGAGTGGTTCTTCCTGCTGTCCCACGAGGTGCTCAACCCCATGTACTGCCTCTTCGAGTACGCGGGCAAGAACAACTACTGCCTGCAGATCAACCCCGCCTCCTCCATCAACCCCGACCACCTCACCTACTTCCGCTTCATCGGCCGCTTCATCGCCATGGTGAGAGCCTGGTGGCACCGGGGCTTTGTGTCCCCAGGGGACAGGGGGGTCAGCGGGGCAAGGGGCAGCTCCGTGTGCCACAGCTGTGCTGGGCTCGGCACTGCCACCCTCCCTCAGCCCCTTCTTGCCCGCATGTGGGTCAGGGGGAGATGGGCCTTTGACGGGCTGCTGTGGGGTGATGCCTTTTAAAGCCACGGAACGGCCCTGGGGCCAGAGGAGACCTGCTTTCCCAGGAGTTGTGGCGGGGATAGATGGCTCCAGGTCTTTGGCTGTCACCCCAGGTGCTGTCGGCTCTGCAGCTCCAGGGACTATTTTTAGTCCCAGCAGTGTGAGATTTTCCAGCTGCCCGAGCTCCAGAGCAGCTCCTCCCGTTTGTCTGGATTGCTCAAGGCCAGCGTGCCCCGGGCTGGCAGGGGGGGCTCCCTGAGCCCGGGGAAGGGTCCCTGGCCCGCAGCCCCCGGGGTGTGCGCAGGGGCGGCTCCGGCCCCGCTGTCCTGCCCTGCCCTGCCCCGCCTCGCAGGATACCAATAAAACCCCAGACTATTACTCACCGCTGGGCCGTTCTAGACAAGCGTCTGCATTATTTTTGGCTGCCTTTGCCTCGGGGCTCCTGGAAGCCAGGGATTCAGGGAAGCCACAGCACAGCTCTGTTTAAACAAGTGCTCTTAATAGAGCTGTGAGGGGAGAGGGAGATGCAGTGGAATTTGTGGTGGGGAGGGAGAGGGCCTGCAGCCCACCCGGCCCGGGAAGTGCTGCCGGGGCAGCCCACCCTTCCCCTCCATGTGTGCCGGCCAGGAGCAAGTGCCACAGCTCAGGAACCCCTGAATGAATCCCTTCTGCCCCGTGGCTGCCCCAGGGTGGAGCATTGTCTTGTCCCAGGGTCCCCAGTGACCTGGTGTCTCCTCCCTGCCACAGGCTCTGTACCACGGGAAGTTCATCGACACCGGCTTCACGCTGCCCTTCTACAAACGGATGCTGAACAAGCGCCCGACGCTGAAGGACCTGGAGTCCATCGACCCCGAGTTCTACAACTCCATTGTCTGGACCAAGTGAGTGCCCTGCCCTGCCTCCCTCAGAGCTGTCCCCACAGCCCCTCCCTGCTGCTGGGTGCCTCTGTCAGGAGTCACATCCCGTCAGGAGTCACATCCCGGTGTCCCCCGCAGGGAGAACAGCCTGGAGGAGTGCGGCCTGGAGCTGTACTTCATCCAGGACATGGAGATCCTGGGCAAGGTGACCACCCACGAGCTGAAGGAGGGCGGTGAGAGCATCCGTGTGACGGAGGAGAACAAGGAGGAGTACATCATGTGAGTGGCTGTCCCGAGGGTCCCGTCAGGCCCCCGCCCCCAGCGGCTGCAGGGGTGGGACCGTGGGGCTTGGGACGTGGCTGCTTCCCTGGGCTACGTGGCCTGTGACAGCCCGGGCTGGCGCGGCTGGCTGTGCTCTGCTGCGGGCTGGATTGCTGCGGGCTGGGCAGCTGCCAGGACTTTCAGGAAAAAGGAGAGGGGAGAGAGGCTGAGGCTGTGCTGCCGTCCCATGGCTTTTCCCCTGCCTGCCTGGGGGCTGCCAGGGCCAGCTCAGCTCCAGCCAGGGGATGTGGTTTGCACCCCTGGAGCTCCTAAGGCTGCTGTCGGGGCTGAATACTGCTCATGGGTTTGGGGGCAGAGACAGAAACCCACCAGTGGGAATTGAGGGGAGCCCTGGTGCTTTGAGGGAGCCCTTCTCCCATTCCCCACACTCCCGGGGCCCTCCCTGCTGCTGGGAGGGATCCTGGTGTTTCCCCGTGCCAGGCCAGCGGTGCTGGCTCTGTGCCCACCCCGTCTGCCTCCGCAGGCTGCTGACAGACTGGAGGTTCACACGGGGTGTGGAGGAACAGACCAAGGCGTTCCTGGACGGCTTCAACGAGGTGGTGCCGCTGGAGTGGCTGCGCTACTTCGATGAGAAAGAGCTGGAGGTGAGCTGGCTCCTGGGGTGGGCATGGGGATGGCAGGTGGCACATGGTGACCCTGCTCATGCTCTGTGCCCACTGGCTCTGCTGATGAGGGTACAGCCCCGGGTGTGGGGTCTGGGGGTGGCTCGTTGGGTCCATTGGCAAGAGAACAGCCGGGTGGGTGGGAAGAATTCAGTTCATCTCAGACACCTCAGTGCTGGTGCCTGGGCCAGGTGAAGGCTGGCACCAGAGGGGTTGGCGCTCAGAGCGTGGGTGCAGGGTCCTGTCTGTCCCCTGCTGAGTGTCCCCTGTCCCCAGCTGATGCTGTGCGGGATGCAGGAGATCGACATGAACGACTGGCAGAAAAACACCATCTACAGGCACTACACCAAGAACAGCAAACAGATCCAGTGGTTCTGGCAGGTCAGTCTGAGCCCAGCTGAGGGCGTGGGGTGCCCGTCCTGCAGGGTGGGACCAGGATCCCACTCAGCTTCTCGTTCCTGCTGCAGGTGGTGAAGGAAATGGACAATGAGAAGAGGATCCGCCTGCTGCAGTTTGTGACGGGGACGTGCCGCCTGCCCGTCGGGGGCTTTGCTGAGCTCATTGGTGCGTGCTGGGGGCCAGGGGGTGGCACCTTCCTGTCCCTGTCCCTGTCCCCACACAGAGCACATGGCAGCACATGAGCAGGAGAGCAGCTGCAAGGTCTGAGCACAGGGATCCCATCTGCTGTTGTGCCATTTCCAGACACGTTCTTTGTCCTGCCAGGGTTAACTTTGTTGGGCTGCTTTGTCATCTCAATCTGAATGAGATTGAATTTCTGATTCAATTTTGATTTTTGCGCGACAAAGCCTCTTTTTCAGAGAGCCGCAGTGTGGTTCCACTCATCCTTTAATTTACTGCTTTTTGGGGCCTATACCAGCCTTTCCCTGACTTTCCTGGCATTCGTGTCAAGCCAACCAGTTTGCTTAACCCACTCAGTTGTTCTTGCTGGCGTATTAGCTTTTTCCACCCCCTGGAAGCTCTCCAGCATTCCCAATGTGTTAAAAAGCCACCTCAGTGACTCAGACTTCCTATGCCAGGTCCTTTAAAACTCTTGGAGGGACTTGCACAATCCTGAGGGTTTACAGATCAGTAAATTGTAGCACTTTCTATGGAACCATCATGCTCAGAGATGGTTCTCTTTTCCCTCTGTGCTGGGAATCTGCTTTTTGCTTTCCCCTTTGTTTTTTGAACGTCCTCTCTGCAAACAGGCAGGGACTGCTGTCATGGATTTATGCCCTGTGTGACCCTGGGATCGTAGGGCAGTGACGGTGGATGTCAGTGTGTGTGGGAGGGGTTTTTTCAGCTCCTGCTCGTGTAAAGAGCTTTGCTGTGCTCATCTTAACAGGCAGCAACGGGCCCCAGAAATTCTGCATCGATAAAGTTGGCAAAGAGACGTGGCTGCCACGGAGCCACACGTGGTAAGTCACTGCCCCTGGGCCTGGCCAGAGCACCGGGGATGTGGGGAGCTCTGCGGGGCTGCACGGGGCTCTCCACCCCCGGTTTGGCACTGTTGTTCCCGGCCTGGCCTGGCCCAGCCTCTGCTCTCTCCCCAGCTTCAACCGCCTGGATCTCCCTCCCTACAAGAGCTATGAACAGCTGAAGGAGAAGCTGCTTTATGCCATCGAGGAGACAGAAGGCTTTGGCCAGGAGTGATGGAGCTGTGGGGGTTCCCTGCCTGGGGTGTGCACGGGCCCCTATGGACACTGTGGCTCTTGTTCCTGGGCGAGGTCTGCACTGACACGGCCCTGGGGGAACGGGGCTGTGCTTCCCTCCCTAAGGAAATCCGAGATGTGGTGGAGAGGAGGACACAAGGGCTTGGCTCAGGAGGGCTGGCACAGGGGGCACTGGGGCTCCCCGGCCCCACTGCAGACACAGTTGTGTGTTTGGTAGAGGCTCTTCTTCCCCCTCACGTTTTCTTTCATGCCTTTTCACGGCATTTTGGTAGTGGCAAGTGAGGGGGAAAATGGCTCTCAAGATGGACTTCTGGGCCCCATCCTGCACCCAGCATTCAGTGACAGGGAGCCCCAAGATGATGCTTCTGAGGGGCTCTTGTGCACCAGCACAGCCCCTTTCCAGGCCAGACCCGCAGCCACTGGAGCCAGACCTGGCTGAGGGTGTCCGTGGCGTCCCCATTTGCAGCCTGTGGCCCTGGGCAGTTGTATTTAAGTGGTCTCTGCTCAGAGCTGGTGCTCCACAGCAGCCCCGGGGGCTCCGGGCACTGCCGGGGCCCTGCCAGCCTTGGTCGGATCCTGGGTTCTGCCCACGCTCCTGTGTCCCTCTGCTGCCGGCCAGGCTGTGGTGAGGGCAGCACCACCTGGATGTCACTTGTGTCCCTCCCCGTGCGCGCGGGTGACAAACCGGGCGTGTCTGTGTCCCTGTGGGGTGACAAACCGGGCGTGTCTGTGTCCCCGTGTCCGGGGGCCTGAGGAGACGGGACCTGCAACGGCTCCGGGCTGGGAACGGCCCCGCTGCCCCCGCGGCTTCGTGTGCAATAAACGACAAAGCAGCTGCCGAGGTGTGCCTGTGCTGGATCCCTGTGTGTGCCCTGGGTAGCCGTGTGTCCCAGGTCCCTGTGTGTCCCAGGTCTGTGCCTGTCCTGGCTCCCTGTGTGTCCCAGGGTGGGGTCTGTGCAGGGCTGGGGCTCCAGGGCCATAATGGCAGCCAGAGCTCAGCACTGGGATCACAAATCCTGTGGGTTTTGTCCCTGCCTGCTCCGTGTCAGCAGTGATGGCCCCAGTGCCTCCTCAGGCTCACAGGCTCCTGCAGCCCTCAGAGCTGCCTGCTCCTAGCCAGGGCTGACAGGGCCACCAGCGCTGTCCCCAGGGAGTCGCAGAACTGTGACAACATCCCAGCTGTGCCACACCCCCAGGGGCTGAGGCACAGAGCCAGTTAAACACAGGGATGGCTGTGGTGCATGAAATTGGCTAATGGCAAAGCAGTAGCCCTGGAACATAGGAGTGTGCCCAATGAGAGCAGAGTGGGTGAACTGAGGCCTCAAGACTCCCAAAGACACACTGGGGGAGGGAAAAGTGCTGTACAACAATATTATCAAATCAAAAGCCTCCACATGGCTCTCCTCAGCTCTGCCTGGGTGAGGAGGAGCGGAGTGCTCAGCACAACATAAAAGACCCCAGCGCCAGGGATTTAGTTTACAAGATTTTTAATTTACAAATAAAAAAACTACACCTTTTACTTTTTCTCCTTTTTCTCCTCTTTCTTGCCATCACTCTTCTCCTTGTCCTTCTCCTTCTCATCTTTCCTCTCCTTTTTACTTTCTTCTTTCTCCTGTCCTTCCTTCTTCTCTGCGTCCCTGTTGGCGATCTTGTTGTTGATGAGGTTGTGCAGGGCCACGACGGAGCGGATGAGCGAGGCCAGGTACACCACCACCATCTGGTCATTGGTCTTCAGGTAAAAGGCCTTGACAAACTCCTGCAGGTTCACGTCTGGGAGCAGGTTGAAGACGTCCTGGAGGTGGTAGATGATCTGGTGGTTGATGGGGAGTTTGCCCAGGGCCACTTTCTCAAGGTAGCTCCTGACGTCCAGAAGCTTGGAGTTCAGTCCCTTCAAGCCGTGGACCTGGTTTGTGATGCGCTGGGACAGCGTGCCCACCGTGGTGTCCTTGATGTCCCTGAAACGCAGAGAGAACAGGGATTAAACCCTCACTGTGCTGGGCACTGTCCCCTGGCACCTTCCCAGCCCAGAGCCGTGTGAGCAGGGCTGGGATGATCAGTGCAGGCTCCCAGGACAGCTGCCCCTCACCTCAGCAGGTGCTCCACTCCCACCTCCTCGGCCTCCTCGGCGCCGATCTCGCTCGTCACGTGCTCAAAGGTCTTGGAGGTGGGGGTGCCATCCTAAAGGGACACAAAAGGGATTTGAGCCAGGGGATGAGGGATTGTACTGAAGAAACAAGAAAAGCAGCCCCACACAGGCCACAAGGCATCTGAGAGCTACAGCTCTAGCTGGGATATCCTTGATTTAATCAGTGCCACCGACTGCCCCAGCAATCTCTCCTGCTCTGGGTAACTTCCCATTTCTGCATTTTGCTGCTCTGTGCCCAGCAGGGAGCAATGGAAATTCTAAATATCACAATTACTTCTCTCTTCCCTGATCCAACCCCGTTGTATTTTGGGAGAGCAGCTCCTGCTCTGTGGTGAAGGCCTCAGAAAGGCAAAAAGATCCAATATTTTACGTGCATCCAGAATAAATTTAAATGCGCCAATTACAGTGACTCACTGCTGGTGCTGTTTGTCTGCGTGGGGCTCAGGGAGGAGTGAGCTGCTCAGGGCAGGCCCACAATGACTGGGCACACCTGGGAGCACCTGCAGCCAGTGACACCCACGGGTGCCAGCCTCCAGCTGCTCCCAGCTGTGACTGTGACACTTCACAGAGTGGACACTCACATCATGAACCTCCTCCACAGAGATGTAGGCTTCCGTGGGCAGCCCCAGGTCCTTTGGCTTCACGTCAATGATCACCAGCACCTTGGGGAGAAAGAAAATGTGCAGAAAACTGGATTTCAGTCAAGGAATAGGAAACAAAAATACCCAAGCCAGCTTTTCCCTCCTCAGCACCAGCACAAGGCTGCTCAGAGGGGTAACCTCAGGCACTGAGACAATGACTCAAGAAACTCCTGATCCCAGTTCCTCAATCATAGTACAACCACCATGCTGTGTCACCACCAAAAAAAGGCGGGGTACAAGGCTTCCCAGGTGCCCCTTCAGGGAAAGAGAGAGAAGAACAACCCCAGAGGCCAAAGGTGGCCCCACTTACGGAGTTGGGGCAGTATCTCTTCATCAGCTCGTTGATGGCGATGTCGTTCTTGTGCAGCTTCGGGCCCGTGTGGTACCACCCCACGATTCTTTCTCTGGCTGAGCAAAAGCAGAAAGGATTTGGGATCAGAACCATGGGGAGGCCCCAGCAGAGACCTGGGCACAGACTGGGAGGGCTGATCACAGGTGGGAGTCTGATCTGTGTGGAGGAGAGGGAAGTGATTACAAGGCCCTGGGTCGAGCAGTGACCACACTGACTCCTCACCATTACTGACCCAGAGCTTTTCTCCTGGCCCCTTCACTGGGTAATTAACAGCTTCTGTTAATTGTGTCGCTCTCAGGGTCCCATAGCCTGCACCTCTGGCATCTCAAGATGCAAGTCCCATCCCTGAAGGGTTCAAAACAGCATGGATGTAGGACATGGTTGGTGGGGAACATGGTGGTGCTGGCTGATGGGTGGACTCCATGATCTTACAGGTCTTTTCCAACCTTGAGGATTCTGTGATTAATAGAAATTCCCTTTTCCACAGCCCTGAAAGTTTTTGGGAGTGTATCCCTGCCTGTCAGAAGATCTCAACTCACCATTGACCTTCTTAAACATTCCATACATGTTCTCCAGATAGTCATGGTCCAGGAACCACACGGTGTCATCCTTGTCATCCTCATCAAAAGGAACTGGGAATAAAACAAACCAGTGTTTAAGAATCCAACTTCCTGGATTAAAATGTTTGTCAAAATGCTCTGTGTTTGGGTATTTTTGGCTGCTAAAAGAGAGTGAGGTTTACTCAGGGGTGTTGACAGCAGTTTGCATTTGTTGTTGGATATGGGGTGATTTGTACATGGATGGACCAAGGGCTTCTTCAAAAACCCCAACATAATCCACCCACTAAATAATTCAGTGGCTTTGGAGAAGCACAAGACACCCAAACTCACCTGCAAAACTGTTGGACACATCCAAGATCTTCTTCTGCCAGGAGCCCAGCAGCACTCCAACCACTCGCTTCTGATTTCCCACTTTTCCTATTCTAAAAGGAAAAACGACTGTCAGCCCGTGCCACAAACGGAGAGGAGGGAGAAGGGACGCCCAGCCCGTGTCGGGGGTGACACAACGGGGGTGGAAGAGAGGGGGGCTGTGATTGCGTTATCACTGCTGTGTTTACAGCCACAGAAGGGCGTTCCGGTGCCCTCGGAAGCACAGCCTGTCCCCAGGGACGGGCCCGTGTCACTCACGGGGGACTCGATCCCGAACCGGCTGCGAGCAGCGAGCAGCGACCGACTCCAGTGTCACCATCGCGGGCTCGGCCACCTCCGGGGATTCAGGGATTTATTTTGACTCTAAAACCGCTCGGCACCGGCGGCAGCGAGCGGAATTAGGCTCAATTAACCCGGGGTGCCGGAGGGACCGGGGCCCCTCCCGCTCCGCAGGGTCCCCTCCCGGCCCCGGGCTCCTCCAGGGCCCCGCTCCCGGCCCGGCCGTGACTCAGCGCCGCGGCGCCGCTCCCGCCCGGCCGCACCTGTTGAAGTGATCGACGACGCTGAGCAGCACCAGCGGGTGCACGACCACCCTGTCCACGGCCAGCTCCGGCATGGCGCCCGCCCTGCCCGGCCCAGCCCGGCCCCGCTCGCTCCGACCGCCCGCACCAG
>VWYP01017982.1:298659-337118 GCA_013400435.1 Pycnonotus jocosus | reverse complement strand
TTTTTCCCAATGGAAAAATGCATTCTCTGGCATTCCTCTAATAGCGGAGTGATCGCTCTCAATTGAAATGCATTGCTGGGACTCGATGTTGGCACCCAGGGGGGAGGGTGGGTGGGTGTTAAACCCCCAGGGCTGCCCTGGGGCTCGGAGAGCTGCTGCCTGCCGTGCTTTGTGTGTCAGGAGCTTTGCATGAGCTCCAGAGTGCCAAGCTAATAACATGTTAGTGGAACACCCGAGACAAATATTTTCTGCTAATTTCTACAGAAGAGAACGAATTTGTCATTCCTGTGATCCTGTTGAGTGAGTTTTACTTTCCTTTGGAGGTTCTCAAGATCACCGTTTCCCCCCAGGACATGGAAAACCAAATCGCATGAAAACAAACCAGTGGAGAGGCTGGGATGGTAATTGGGAATGATGTAACGACGGGATTTTCCAAACGCTTTTCAAGATGTTTTCGGTGGCTGTTTGCAGTCTGAGATTGAAATCCTCGCATGGCATCAGACTGTGCGGAGAACTTGGCCACAGAACGCTGTTTGTTCCGGTCACGTTCCGTGGGCATTCCCTGGCTCTGCGTGAAAGGTGTGCCCAAGGAGCACCCCCAGAACATCACTGACAAAGAGCTGCAGCCTCAGTGCTCCGCATCCCCCACACAAAGCCCAGCGGGCTGCACCTAAGGACATCCGAGAGCCAATAAAAGGCTTTGATTTCCCTGCGTGTGAATTGTGTCCTGTTTAGGAAGGCTGCAGGTAAAATATGGCAAAATTGGGAATTCTAGTGAGAATGTTTAGTCACAGAGAACTCACAGGTAACTTTTTTTCCGAGGAAGAAGCCAAATGAGTGCATTCTAGATTTGTATAACAAATTATTGGTATTGAATTATCAAATTATATGCACAATTAAATTTTTATTAAATAAGGAATAACGTATGCAATATTATGCTAATCTGGTGCAGTATAACAAGTTTGTGAGTTTAACACACCGTGCGCTGTGCCTCTGCCTCCCAGGGGACTCGTTTGAGATGTAAGGCATTCAGCAATTGAAAAGGAAATTATAAAATTAGTCACTTGAGTAATTTAAACATGCAAATAAGTGTCCCAACTGTGGTGATACCAGATTTAGCTGAATTTACTCGGGCTGCTTCGACTTTATCACCCTAATTATTCCAGCTTTGTGTCAGGCTTAAGAAAGCAGGAAGCCAGAATTCTCTGTTACACAAGTTTCTTGTGGTGCTATTACTGCGCTGTGTGTGCCCTAACGCACTCACTGGGAAAAACTTGTTCCAAGGGTTTTTTCCCTGCTAATTAGCAGAACAAAGGCAATCAGGACTGTTCTATCACCAGAGATTTAACACACTCGGATTTTATGAGCCAAGCTGAGTGAGGTATGTATGTTCTGATAGCAACCCCGCACAGCACAGCCGAGGGAATTCCGTGTGCTGGGGCCCCTCAGGAATTAAATAAAAAATACCTGTTTAGGTAATGACTTTTCTTCTCTCAGAGCCATCTCCTTGCGTGTCTCTGACGTTAAAACATAGCTGGCTCCATGAAAGTATTAATTATTTTAGAAATCTTATCTACCAGGAGCTGGTTGAGGGAGGAGCGCTGATGGAAATAAGCACATGATCCAGTTGCACATGCAGGGCTGTTTTCAGGCTCCTGTTAATATTAAAAGAATGTTAATGTAAAACATTAAGATAAGAAATCAGAGGACAGTCTCTACCTCCGTGAAGCCCAGGAGCTCCTGCTGAGCTTTGCTCAACCTGCCAGTACAGAAGCTCTGTGATTAATTTGATTTAGCCCTTGTTATTGGCAATGGAGTGACCATTGCTTGGATGTACGAGTCATTTTTTAAAGGTATCTTGGTGATAAAATGATGAGAGTCTGACAGACTTTTTGTCTTAGTTTTTGGCATAACTCTTTAATTTTTTTTTCCCTCAGGAAGTATACACAACAACCTCATTTTTCACAGGAATAAATGGAAATAATCTTTGCAGCCGTGGATGCTTCTTAATATTAGTTGAAAGTAAAGACATACATGGGGCTTCTAGTCTATAAAGAAGGTGAGAAAACAAATAAGAGCAAGTGTTAATTCATGTACACAGAATTTGTGTCTGCACAGCAGGTGAAAATGCTACATTAATGCTGGAAATATCTGTCCTGCTGTGTAGTTTCCCTTCCTTTTTATTACCCCAGCGTTTGGTCTCGTATGAATGCACCGTACTTATTTGCATGTTATCACGACAGATTCCTCTTCGCTTCTGGTTATCCATATAAAGAGACAGATGCTCCACATGACCTCAAGAAAGTATTCAGATGAAACACTAGCTTAAAATATTGTGGGTTTCATAGCGCAGCATGTATATACATAAATTTTATTTTTAGTCAAGGTTATTAATTGCTCACAAAAATGCCAACTAAGAAGAATGTTGTTAAAGTGCAATGTCAAATGCTTCTAATTATGGCAATGTCAGGAGCAGGGGTCAGTTGGAGTGTCCATGAGATGAAATAGGAAATGATCCTGACTGTGTGACTCAAAGCCTTCCATGCCCCAGCTTGAGGAGCCACCAGCTGTGGCTGTGGTCCCTGATGGAGCTCAGAAGGGCACTATGGATCAATGCCTGTGTTTGTAACGGGGCCCAGACATTGCTCTGGACATGAGCACACCTTTGGGGAGTGACTTCTCAGCCACCACGAGAAGCAGCCCATTTTAAGTTACTTTTCCAGACTCCTTCGTGTGGCATTCACATTTTTCCAGTGTTTTTTTCTGATTGTGCTTTATGTATTTTGCTTGACACAGCAGGTACTTGGGGTTTGTACTTTTGTCTACATGACTCACAAAATGAACTTTTCTTTAAAATGGATATTTTTGAACTGCTTTATGTGGCATCGTGGTGGATTGGTGTGCCTGGGCCAGAAGCCTGGGAAATGCACTGATGGCAGCATGGCAGGGCAGTGGGTTTGTCTTTGGGTCTACGTTTCATAGTGCTTATTGTGTTTTCAGCGTTTTAGAAAAGTTCATCCTTCAGGTCTCAGTACACAATGAAACATTTAATCATTTAAAGTTCATATTAGATCTAAAATTGAAAGTAGTCTGGATCCTCTGGAGAAATTTCAGTGTCTCCAGAAAATATCAATACCAGCTCTTTGAGCTGGCTCTTGGCTGCTCAGGTGACCCTGGGGCATCCCTGCTGCTCCAAGCCAGTGAGGAGACTTTGGATTTCTCTCCAAGTTCTTCTTGGAGCTTTCACTGGGCCACGAAAATGTCACTCAAAAAACTTGTCATTTAATGAAGCTGTTGCTCTTCAAAGAACAAGTTTAGATGAGGTAGCTGTCAAAATATGTACTTGGTCCTCTTCTGACCTAACAAGTCTGGGTTTGGTCACTGATGTCATCAGGCCAAACCTTCTCACCTCATTGACTTCAGGAAGCAACTGTGACTGAGACACTGTGTTGGATGTGTCAGGGACTGTGTAATTAGTGTCTGAAATCAACACTTAATAGCTTGTCTTCGGAAATTTATTTTCCCTTCTGGAAAAATGTGTTGATACTTTAAGCATTTTTACTGTTCCTGCTTATTTTTTCGCTTCCTTTTATGATATAAAAATTCAGTTTGGTTCATTTTGAGCCTGACTGGAAGGCGAAGTTTGTTTATTTTGGCAGCTTAGTTGTAGATCGGCCAAGAGGAAAATGAAAAACTGTAGCCTGTGGGCATTCTGTGTGTGCTTATCTCCGTCCTGCTGGAGGAGGGATAACTGTCTCCTTCCTAGGAAAGGAAAACAGGTTGAAGAGAAGCCTCATGTGTTTATATTTTCTCTCCCTTTTTTAAAATTTTTATTCTAGCAATTCTTCACAAGGTCTGTGGGCAGTGTTGGGGATGGCACAGACACACCCACAGCCAGGGTGTGCTCTGAAGTACTTTTGCCCAACAGAAGTTTAATCAATTTATTATATATTTGTTTTTTCTACTCCTAATGTTTGGAAAATAACTTGAGATTGTATATCTTTGAGTATTAGTCTAAGAGTGAATCAGAAAACAATAATTTCTGTAGGCTCCTTTTTTGGTGCTGCAATCCAGCCAAGGGCACACATTCCAACAGCCCGGGCACTGGGCTGGTCCCCTCAGGACTGTGCTCTGACCACAGCCGAGGACAGGCACTGTCAGGTTGTCCTGCTGTGATCCCAAACACCTCCCAAACTCCACCGGTGCCATCGGGAGCGGCTGGGACACGAGGGGTGCAGAGGGAGCCTCGCTGCCGGCCCCGATGCTGTGAGAGCCCGCAGCTGCAGCAGCCTCTGCGCCCACTGCGCTGCGGGGCACGGCGTCAGCAGAGCTCTGCTCGGGAGGGCAGGTAAGTCAGGGACAGCCAATTCCTGCTCCAACAGCCCCTGCAGCACTGGATGGCAGGTACTGAACGGCTGTAATTTACTCATCCCGGGATGCTCACTCACTGCGTTTGCTTTGTCAGCTCTTTCACATAAAACGTTGGAAAGATTCACAGTTAGGAACTTTCCACCAAATTGTATCGCTTTGTGTTGTGTGCTGTTCCCACTTGGATATATGGGAATTCCTTCTTATGAGGGATGATAAACGTGTAAATCCTAATTTTTAGGAGGTGGTACAAGTTCAAATACTATTGCTTTAAAAGAAAAGGATTCTAGTGAGACACAGAGAAGAAACTCGATGGAAAAACTGAGGGATGTGTGTGCTTTTTGGTAGCTTCTTAAAAGCTTTTTGCTCAAAGGCATCTACCCTGTCCTCGGAGGACTTGGGTATTGGTTTGATGTCAATTCTTTCACAAATAAACTCTTCTTTCTGTTATTCTAATCAAACATGTATGCTGCTAATAAAATTCTTCCTCAGGGTATCTGGGAGGAAAACCTTATTCCTTTGTTTTGGGCCAGCCGGCAACTGCGGCACTGGTGGATTAGCAGATGAGAAGCTTATTCCAGAGAAACAGCTTTTTCTGGAAAATTGCTTTGACAGAAACCCCTCATTCCTGTGACCAGAATCCACAGACTTTCAAAGTAATTGGGGGACTTCAGTAACAAAGAAAGACAGACAGCAAATCCAATGAGAGATTTGGCAGTCGCTGTGCAGCCTCCCCGTCTGTGTGTCCCTACTGCCGTGGGGGGAGCAGGGAAATGAAGGGGGAGAGGAGTTACTGATGGTGCTGAGAAGCCTTTATTGCTGGGGCACCAAACTCATCCCTCTCCTTTTAGGCAGAGCTCTGGTTTTGGGAGCAGGAACACGAGCAGCCTCACAGTGGAGGTGTGGTGTGGCAGCAGGCACCTGGCAGGAGTGGCCTAACGTGTCTGCTCCAAGGATCAGGGCAAAGGGGCATTCCAGACACTGGGCACTGTGGTATGGGATGGCCCTGGCAGTGGGTGTGCCAGCCTGGCAGCCGGTGGCATCTGTCTCCAGCACCTGGTGTGTCCCAGCGTGGGGCACAGGGGCTGCACTGGCCGCTCAGTCCCTGGTTCCTGTTTAGGGAAGGAAGCATCCACGTTCTCTTAGTGTGTCTCTAAAGCATTAAAAAGTCTTTGGAGTGGGAGGGGGAAGGATAAAACCCCTCTGTATTAGCAGTGCTCTTAATGGCCTTCACTCCATGGGCCATGGCTGGCACCGAGCATCGCCCCCCTTCTTTTATTCTCATTAGAAACCCGGCCTGTGGGGTTTGTTACAGGGTTGCTACTGGAACTGTGGGCACCTTCCTGCTGGCTCAGGGTTACTGAGGGTGTACTGGGATTCTGGGCCAGCCTGGGCTGAGGAAAAACTGCTTTGCTGGGGTTTTTTGGGACTGACTCTGACTGTGTTTCCTTACACTGCCCAAGCGGGTTTCTCTCCCTCGTGCCTCTGATCCTCTGGCAACAGAACTCATAGGTCATGATTAAGTAAATGCACAATCTGTGGTGTTTGATCCACGTGTGCTGTGGTGGCAGCTGCACGAGTGGGAGTTTCCATGTGTGTGCTTTCTTGCAAAAGTTTGGGGAAAAAATCAATTTGTAGTCAGGATAACTCTCAGTGCAGAATTCCTATGTAAAGGCAAGGGGGCCTGGTGCCACCAGAGCATCTTCATCCCAGGGCCAGGGCCTGCTGGATGCCAGGCCTGTGGGGCAGGTGTGCTGAGGGGTGGCACACTGCAGGTGCCTCCCCAGCCTAGCCCGGCAGGAATGTGCCCAGCAGCTTTCCCTCAAAGGAAACATGAGGAAAACATCTTGTTTTAGAGAGATATTTAATATGGTTTTCATATTTGGAAGGCAGTTAATGTCTGGGAATGTCCTTTTGCTCCCTGGCCAGCATGATTAATGTTACTTTTGATCTTTTTTTTTTTTAAAAAAAAATCAGAGTAAAAGTGATTTATTTGCAAGGAAAGCAACAGCAATTATTTACTCTGTATTCATGGTTAAAGTTGCTTTCTTTTAAACATTATTTTTGGGAGGATAAAAGTTCTTAAAAATAAACATGGTACGAATTATTTTTAGATTAAAATACTTTATGGGAGGAGAGCTGACTTTTAGTGTTTGAGCATGAAACCAGGTAGTTAAATCTTTGGGGAAAACACAGATGTAGAAAGGCCAAGCAAAAATGTGCTTTCAACTACCTGGAGCTAATTACACAGAGTGGCTAACGAGGGTTCTAATGAGGATGCTCCTGGGTCTGGTGATTGGTTTGCTGCCTTCTGCCAGCCCTGTGCTGGGGCTTGGCTGTCCACGGGTGTGTCCAGGCTGGTGGGCACAGGGACTGGGCATGGAACAGCTCAAGGTCACAGGATGGTTTGTGGTGTTTTAATAAATATAATTTTATCATGATGCCTTCCAGAACCAGCAGCAGATGTGATGTCCTGAGGCCAGGGATGGTCCCTCTCTGCCCTGGGGAATGATGGGCTGCAAACCTGGGTTCACTCTTCATACCAAAACCAGGTGGCTGTTGGGGCTCACATCTCTCTCCATGCATCCCTCTGGGATGGTGCTGTGCTGCACTGGCAAGAGAGAAGCCTTTTCTTGGTTGGTATGTGCAGGTTGGAACCGCAGGTGTGGGACTTTGGAGGCACAGTTGTTGGCATGGTTCCCCTACAGCCAGAGGGAACAGCAGCTTTACAGCCAATGCGGTCCTTGCCCAAGAGTGTCACAGGTTTTGTAGCCATTTTATGCCCAGAGATGTCTCTTGGGCAGTCAGAGGCAGTGAGGGTCCAGCTGGGCAATGAGCAGGGTCCTGTGGAGGGGGATGCACTGACTCTGGATCTTTGCTGCTTCTTCAGATTGCTTCCTGCCTCTGGCTACACCGTGTCTAATTAGTAGTAACATATGAAAAACCAAGATTGAGCTATTGAGTCCATAATGCATGAGTAAGCTAAAAGGATAACCCCAAGTTACTTCTCTACTTACAGAAAATAGCCCTGAGTTCTTCACTTTGTATTAAGGCTGTTCTGGTGTGACAGCAGGTCATGTACCATAGACATGATTGTCAAAGAACACACCATTTATCCTTCTCATTTGATTAAATTCTGGGATGAGTAACAGAGGTTTCCTTTTACTTACACCTTCCATTATGGTCATACAGATGCCATTTGGGTGGAAATATTGCACTGCTCTGATTATCGTGTAAAATCACCTGTGCTATTTTCAGCCTTAAAAGCCCAAAGTGAAGTGTGTCCACCCCAGCTGGGGCAGAGACTCCTGAGAATGGTTCTGCAGGACTTGTGTGTATGAAACCCTGTGGAGCAAATCACAGTGGACTCATTCCCACTTGGGGCTCTCTGGGCTTTTTCACCTCGGTCATAACTTGTTAATATAGAAAGTGATTTGTGCTTCATACCCCTGTTCATAGCATATCCACAGCATTTGGCTGCAAAATCCCTTGGGGTGGTGTTGTTCTGGATGCTCAGGCTTGACTGAAGGAGTTTTATCATTTTCTCTGCCGTGGCTGATGCAATTAGAGGGTTTTGGTGTTATTAGCACTGCGTGACAAAGGGATGTGGCCAGAGCAAGCCCATTTACTGAGCCAACATCGCTCCTGCACATGAGTAGCCCATGGGTCACTTGTGTGTCACTCTGTGATACCATCCTTCATCTACAAGGCTGCTCTGTTGAACATCTGAGGATTTTGATTTGTCTCCTTGGAACTGCCTTGGCACAAGGTTATCCAGGATGAGGCTGTGGATCAGCAGCTCCTCCAGATGCTGGAAAATTTCCTTGTGGGTGATGTGCAGTGCTCTCCAAACTCGACCTCTAGACTGCAGCAGAGATGTGTCGTGGTTGAGTCATCCTCACTCTGAACCATCCCCGTCACACCTGGGCTCACTGAGTGGTTGGCCCTTGTTCTCAACGTGCAGTTCACTACCAGAGTGCTTTCATTAATGCAAGTGACTCCTGCAGGGTAACATTTTCTGTGTCAGGATGCTGAGAGTCCAAACCTTCCATCTCACCTACTTTGATACAGTTTTTGGCTTTTTCATTGTTAGTGTACAAAACATAACTCCACTCATAACGAGTTTACACACCTAAAACTGCCCTATTCCTAAGGGCAATTTAGACTGCCATTAGATATTGGAACAGTTCTCTAAGAAACAGTCAGTAAATTTCTGCTCTTCCTCAAGTGTCTCAGTATGTGACAGCTGGTTCTTCTGATGAGTTTTTGTGTTTTGTTCTGTTTTTTTCTTTTAATTATACATATTCCCACTTTTGGGAAGGGAGTCCACTGGCGTCTCCCAAGCTGCTTCAGCACCACAGATGTGAATTGTCTGCTTCAACTCCACAGTGAGCTGAGAAATATCTCCTTACGAGTGCTCAGAGTTGTGAACACTGTAAATGAGAGCAGCAACAGCAGAGATATAGGAAACAGATGCTGTGGCTTCCGGCTGGAAATTCAGTGACTGTTCTGGCAAAATACTTTAGACTTATTAGATGGAAAAAGGTGCTGCAAATCCACACAAACCTGTCAGACTCGAACACTGCAGCCTTAGGTGGTGGTGGTTACCATGCTGGCTCATGAGATGTAGAAACCTGAAGTATGTAGTGAGAATCTGTTAGCTTGAATTGGGTCAGAACATGCTCTTAGTGAGTGGCAAAATCACTCAAAGGAAATGTCAGTGATACCACAGAATCCCGGAATGGTTTGGGTTGGGAAGAGACTTTAAACCTCATCCAGTCCTGCTGGCAGGAACACCTTCCACTGTCCCAGGCTGCTCCAAGCTCTGTCCAACCTGGCCTTGGGCACTGCCAGGGATCCAGGGGCAGCCACAGCTGCTCTGGGCACCCTGTGCCAGGGCCTGCCCACCCTCACAGCCAGGAACTCCTTTCCACTACGCTGTCTAACCCTGCCCTCTGGCAGAGTGAAGCCATTCTCTGTGTCCTGTCATTCCTTGTAAAGTCTCCATCTTTCCTGTAGGCTCCTTCAGGTGTTGGAAGAGCAGAAAGAGAAACAGACTTTCCTCACCAGCTGATAGAATTGTACCCACCTGGGTTTGCTCAGTCCCAGGTAGTTTTTGGGATGCTGAGCTGTGGTTAGTCCTGGGTGAATGTAAGGATGTGGTTTAGGGATTTTACGGATGGTTCTTGCCAGTCTGCGTGGGTGTGAAAACAGACCCTGTCGCACACTCTACCTATATGGAGTGTATAAACAGAGTTTTCATCTGCTTCCCATTTACTGGTACATTTTGTTGTCTTTGCCATGGGCATTTAGAACTGAGATGTTCTGAAGAGCCCTGCATGAAATTTTAAAGAGACTGGACCTTTCATCTACACACCAGCAGGACACCAGATAGATGAACAAGAAAGAAAGAGAAATTGTTTTTGAAGCAATAGCAAAAAAAATAACAGTAGAAGCAATTATTTTATCAAAGGTTTATTTTCTTTCTTGTTTTTTAAAGACCTTTCCTCAGTTGAAGTTGGCTACCTTCTTATGTATGTTTGATTTGTGGTTTTCACAAGGTCCAAATGAAAAATGTCAGCTGGAAGATGTGTATTGTTAATGAGCAATCACAATGGCCCCGGTGATTTCAGTGAATTTTGGTGCTCAGAGGATTGCAAAGCTCTTGTCTTCTATCCTCCAAACAGGAACATATTTCTCTTTCACATTTCACTCTGTTCCTTGACTGTGGACAGACCTTTTCAAAGAGGAAGGATGGAGTCAGTCTTTGTTTGTCTTTGTTTGTCATGTTCTTGCTTGTAGAGACATAAATGGTGTTCCTTACTGCAAGGAGCTGCGCTGTGATCCCTCAGCTGCCTCTGCCAGGCCATTAGGCAGCAATCTCCACTTGGGTTGCTTTGGCTTGTGTTGGTGGCCCGACTGTGAGAAGTTCAGTGTCGCATTAGTGGTTCCAGGTCCTTTCAAATTGCTGCTGCTTTTGATCAGTTTTCCTTTTGCTGACTGATCTCCTGCCTGCTGCTCCTCACCCTGCTGGGAGATGTTCCCCTGGGGTGACAGAAGCTCCAGCTGGACCCCGTCACCTGCCTGAGGTGGCACTGACTTGCTCCAGAGGTGCAGCTGGGATGGTTTTGGTTTTAATATTGATGGCGCTCCAGTGGGAAGGAAAAGAAAGCTCCTCTCCTTGTGTGTTTATGGTATGACACTCTGGGAGCAGACTGCAAATACCACAGGCTGCCCTGAGAATTGATTTGGAGCACAGAAAGAGTTTGAGGAGAGAGCAAAGCCACTGTGAGAGCCCTGAGTCCTGGGGAGGGAAGAGATCCATGGGGTTGGGACCAACAGCTGGGCTGGGCTTCACTCCCATGCTGATTAGAACAATGCTCTGGAGAAGCTTTGCTGTCCAGAACATGCAGGACTGAGGACACTGTGCTGGTGGCTTCTTCCAGGCTGAGGAAAACTCAGAGAAATGGAAAATATGAATAAACATCTCTCCTGTTGCTCACTTTCAGATCTATAGATCTTGTATTAATTAACTCAGGCAAGCGGACAGGAGAGGGGTTTGTACTGCCAGTAAATGTTGGAGCTGGAATCTTGTTTGAATTAGGGTGATGTCTGCTGGGTGAGAGGCACCTACAGCCATATATAAGACCAAAGCTTCCAGCAGTCCATACTGACTTCCCTGAAAAGCATATTTATATCTTCCAGACCAGTAATTAATCACTCAGTAGGACTTTTTGGGACGTGAATTCACAGATCTTTTTGTACTGCCAGGAACCACAAAGCATGGGCACAATTAAAACTCTGATTTAATTTATTACATAGAGGCATGGAATGGGAATGTTCTAAGTGATGTTGACAGACCAACATTTCAGAACCACCTATTTTTTTTTAAATAGAAAACAAATGCTGCTCCTTACAAAAATTAAATTACATTAATAGCAGTTTTCTAATACACTGCTAAGAAAGAAAATCAAGTTTTGGCATTAATTAAGATGTGAAGAAGTGGTATAATTTTTTCAAGAGAATGCATTTCAAAGTTGTCTGTTTATGTAAAACAAACAATACTGTCTTTTGTTGAAATGCACTTTAAAAGTACATAGCTCTTTTGAAAAATTAAAAATAATTGCTGAAAACTTTTTGTATGCTGATAATTTCCCTTTAGTTAATCTTGGGAGTCCCTGCAGCTCCTCTGGTGCCTTCATGTGCTGTTGTCCATTTCTTGGCCTGACACTGGGAAGAAGACACTGAAACAGATGCACTGAAAATCCACAGAGGGGATTAAATAAGTGAGAAATTTATCTTATGGTGACAGATTAAAAAAAAAATCAAACCTCTTCTGTTATCAGAAAGGCAGTAAAGAGGTGGTTGAACTTGGTCAATAAGTGCCTACACGGGCAAAAAAGAATTAAAGAATAGAGAGCTCTTAAGAGTAGAAGAAAAAATACAAAGAGATTTCGTGAATTGAATTAAAGGTAGACAAAAATTTGACTGGAAAGAATGTACGTGTTAATCAAGGAAGGCGATTAATCACTGGAACAACTTAATGGCTGTTCTGGTGGATATTTTAACATCAAGAGTGGATGATTTTCTAAACCTGCAGTTCAAGTGCAACTATTGAGCTTTAAACTGGAAGTAATACAGAAAATTCCGGTGGCCTGTATTATGCAAAGTGTTGGATCAAATCATCACATTATCTTGAGTCCTGTGAATTAACAAGGCACTTTTGTTTCTGAATAAACACGACCTCTAATAATTTCATTTTTCTTCAGCAACTCAGTGCTACCAGCTCGAGTGTTTCATGATATTTTAGTCCATCATTGTGAATTGTCTGAACAGGGATTTCTTCAGTGGTGAAACAAAGTACAGAAAACAAATCTGAGGAGCTGTCAGGAAAATATTTAAAAAATTGTTGATGTTTCTGCTTTTTTGTATATTCCTATCTGTTCTTCCCTTAAATCTCCCATGCTTTATGTGGTGGTGGCACCCTGTGTCACACGTGGTGTGATGCAGGGCTGGAGTGACACTCCCAGCTCTAATCCTGCTGCCTTCTGTGCGTGTCACAACAGTGGCTCGTGTGTTTTATTATTTGGTGTTTACCACATCTGTGTGTGAAGGTTGTGTTAGGGTAGCAATGGGACAAACCACGAGGAGCTGGGAGAAGTGACAGTGGAGAGAAAGGGTTTAATGTTAATAAACTGCATGTACACTTGTGCAGGTAAAACCCCTCCTCTGGCTGAGCTGTGCTGCAATGCCGAGTGAACCCAGAGAGGGGCTGAGCTCTCACCCTCAGAGTGGGCCTTTTGGAAGTGACACTGAACCTTATCTTCGGAGAGCTTTCCATGCTGGTGTTACACTTCAAGTGCAGAGAAATCAGTGGATGGATGGAAAGAGAGTCACAGAAATTAAATGTGGGTCACCATCTGCATAAGCAGAGCTTTTCATACCTCTGGTGCTGAGGTGAGGCCAGGCTCATGGAAGCCAACAGGAGAAGCTGGTGGTGCTTTCAGCTTCCTGAAGATGATTTGAGCTGCGCTGGGAATGCTGGAGCTCAGGGAGCAGAGAATAACACGGGACCATCACAGCACTGCCCTTCGGGTGCCAACGCCAACAAATCTGGCACAGAGGAACGAATGGATGGACTAATGGCACTTGACTGTACAGATCAATCAAATGTGATAAAAAAAGAGTGAAATTTTTAAAGCCATAAAAAGAATTGAGTTTGCAGAGCAAATTTGTCTGCAGTTTAAAGCTGTTTTAAAGTAACACGTACAGAGATCCTTGCACTGGAGTTTGAAGGACTCTTTCATTTCTGAACTGACCAGATACAGTTCAAAATATGTAGGATAAACCACAAACAGATTTTCAAACCTGTTCCAGGACAAGTGAAATTTGGGTATGATTTACAGGATTCCTGGGGGGATACTTCACAGTGCACGTCTCTGTTTCTTCTGGGACTTTAGAGGCATTTGTTATGCGCGTTTCCGTGTTTTAAGGAGCAGGTATTATCCCGTGTACTGGTACCAAATGGTTTGGTCCTGCACTGGGAAGAGTTTTATTGCTCTGTTGATGTCGGGGTCGGGAGGCCAGGGGACACCTGTTTGTTTGGCTCTCGGAAGAATCTGTCCCTTGATGGATTTTAGATTTATTCACACACTGGAGATTGCAGATGACAGTTTCTCTGAATTTCTTTTGAGATTCATGGTTTGCAAAGGTTTTTTCTTAATGAGCTGTTAATTCGTAACAGTATTCACCAGCAATGTAAAATAGCTGTCTGGTGCTTTCCAAGCTGGTTTGCATTGTGCTGGAGTTTGCAATTTTTAATACAAAAGGATTTATTTCCTCTTGAGATTTCTTTTTTTGATGACAAAGTTTCATGAGGAAATTTTTTAAAACTTGTTTGTGCTTAATATTTGCCCAAATATGTGCAACATCTGACCTTGGTGTGCATTGTTGTGTTTGTGTAAATTAATTCTCTTTCATCTAAGCCCCCACCTCTGCTCCTTCAGAGCCCCAGTAGTGTCACCATGTCATCCAGGTCTTGCCCAGCTCCTTCTGCTCCCTTACAGACTTGCTGTAAAAACTCCTGGGCACTCTGATGCATAAACTCCTGGATGCACAAAGCTTGCATTTAAAACATCTTTTGGCATGAAATCCATCTTCTCTATCCCTGGAATCCCAGTTTGGACAGGACTTGGAGTAACCTGGTCTAGTGGAAGGTGTCCCCTTGCAATCGCTCTCATAGTCAGGTAGAATGAAGAGCTATCCTGCCTAACATTTAAATTTTTCCTGTTCAAACATTTTATTCCATTTTGCCTCTGAGCAACACCAAACCTTTAAATAACTTCATAATCACTTTCTGCAGTGGTGTGGAAATAAAACTCCAACGAGAAGCTAACACTGAAGGAAAGCACCAGTTTGGTAAGTGGGTGAGGAACGAAGGCTGAGGCTCTGAGGCTGAGGCTGAGGGGATCCCATTGCCCCTGCTCCCACAGTGCCGGAGAAGGAAGGCAGCAGAGGATGCCGTGAGCAGGGAGCGCCGCGATCCCCAGACGTGCAGCAGGTGCCCGCCCGGCCCTGCCAGCTCGGCTCTTCCGCGGCTGGGAAAGGAGCGAGAGCCACGAGTGGCCGGAGCTGCCAGCGCCTCGGAGGGCACAGCAAAGATGAACAGAAAGGGGACACAAGCCACAGATAAAAGGACCATAAGGCTGGAAGAGTCCGTGGAGATATTCCATGTTTATGGGGGGGAATAATGGGTGTTTATAAATGAGTTCAAGGGGATAATGCGTATTGAAATATGAGTCCGGGGGGAGACAACGTATTCAAAAACTATCTACTGTATATAGCATAATAATCCCAGTATTTCATAAGCTCGTAGGAAAGTATTAAATAAAAATAAATTACAAATGTCTGTGGCTTGATTGCAAATCATTTCAGAGCTAAGGGAAAGAAAGTCCTTTGCAAAATGTGGAAACCATCTTGTGTTAAACAGCACCAGAAAAAAAAACCCTAATTGTAAAACGTAAATGTCAGTTACAGTTATTACAGTGGCCATGTTGTTTCCAATAACAATTTGGCATTTTATTTAGTCTGTAACAATCTACAATTTAAATTTAAAATAAAGATTTTTCTTTTATTTCCCTCTGAAGTTGTGTGCCAAGCACAGCAGAGCAGAATGTAACATCTGTTGATGATTAAAACAAGCTTTCCTATGGGCCCTGAATACAAAGTAAACATGGATTTTATCCATAGTCAACAGCATTTACAAATGTAAGGGGAGGAAGCTACTGAGTTTTTGAAGAATGAGCTGTGAGAGAGGAAATATAAGACCGGGGACGGCAGATGGCGATAATTAGTTCCATATCGTGAAAGGCTTCTATTAAAAAATAAAGAGGACAGAGTCCTGGATTATGCTGCTGGTTTATTAAAGGCCCTTTCTTTGCCATCCAGTGCTCTCCACTCTGGGCTGGGATGGGTGGGCACAGCTGGTGTCTTGGGCACTGGTGGCTGGCACTGGGCACGGCCACTCAAAATACGGAATTTCCAAGCTTTTCCCCGTGCAGCGCTATAAACACTCTGCTGGCAGGAGCCAGAATTCAGGAGGAATTTATGATGTGGACCTATAGGCTAATAATCTTGCATTTTATTCTGGTTTAATTTAGATTTAGGGGCAGGGTATCCAAAGTTGAAGGCTACTGAACCTGGTGATGCCCCTTGTCTGCTCCTTCTTGCCTGTTCAGTCACTCAGTGCGTGGTCCCATCTCATGGCTCTCCTCTCCTCCCTGAGAGCTGCTGTGTTTTATCTCTTACCAAAGGATTGTGCTTCTATTCCAGCTGTTTCTTGTATGGTCTGTGTGTTCTTACTTCACTGGGTTTCACCATATTGCTCCATCCCTGGAAGTGTCCAAGGCCACGTTGGACAGGGCTTGGAGCACCCTGGGACAGTGGAAGGTGTCCCTGTCCATGGCAGGGGGTGGGACAGGATGAGATTTAAGGTCCCTTCCAACCTAAACCATTCTGGGACTCTGTAGTTAAAGAACTAATTATTACTGCTGGAACCATTTAATTTCATTTCATAGGGCTTTGCTCAGCCTGTTTGCCTGGTTTTGTCTTGCTTTAATTTTTTTTCCCCTAGTTATACATAGAGTATATTAAGTGAAGTGTCAAAGTGAAATTCCAATTTGCTGAGATTTACCTGCTTCCCAGGGAGACGACAGCCCTCCTCCAGCTCCTGGGGCCTGAGCCAGCCCCAAGCTTGCACAAGAGGTTTTTGACTCTTCTTTCCAATCTGGACTGGTTTCAGTTTGCTACAAAAGTCTCCTTTTTCCTTTTTTTTTTTTTTTTCTGAAAGTATTTTGTAGCGTTCCAGTTCATATGTTATTTTGGAATTCATTTCAGTTTTTAATTGCAATTTCTTCTTTCCTCACTTCCATCCTCCTTCAATTTTCTTTCCAACTGGAAGCTGTTGTAGCCGAGCTCTCGGCGCAGGCAGCCGTGCAAGCGCCTTTGTAGCCCTGCACAAACACACTGAGTGTTGATCTGGCACTTGCTTGCTTTTTTCCCTTTCCCTTCCGTTATTTTATAATTACCTGAGGTGGTAACAGCTCTTAAGAGCCTCGTCTGTCACCCTGGAACCAAATGCTTTTCATTGAAAATTAAGGAGAGGCTTCAAAAGTTCTGGGTTCTTTCAGCAATGAAATACAGCAGCGGTGCAGCAGAGCGAGCGTGCTGCTGCTGGATCCCATTACAGGGTGCTGTGTGCTGGGGGGGAGCACCGACACTGCGGGCCTGTGCTCGCTCTCACAGCCAGGCTGCCAGCGCTGCTTGCCCGGGGAGAGCCCCGCTTGGGCAAGGTGGGCACCGATCCCCACCCGGCAGCAAAGGTCTCAGGAGAGCACAGCCCCTGCCCCTGCCCTTCTCCCAGGTGCCAATGGAACCGGCTGCTTGGTGCCCATCTGGACATGAGAACTGTCACAGCGGCGGCGGGGAGGGGCTGAGCGAGGAGGGGGTTGGGGCTGGATGGAAATGGAGGCAGTTCCTCCCCATGATACCAAATGCATGCATTAAATTTAATGAAATCCCTCCCTGTGGCACAGGCTGTGCCCTGCCCCCGGATCCCTGCAAGTGTCCAAGGCCAGGTTGGACAGGGCTTGGAACAACCTGGGATAGTGGAAGGTGTCCCTGCCCATGGCAGAGGGTGGCACTGGATGGGCTTTAAGGTCTCTTCCCAACCAAAATCCTTCTGTGATCCTGTGATTCTGATTTAAATTTAAAGTACAAAGAAAGAAAAACTGCATGGAAATCAAAATCACTTTAAAATTGCTGAAAGAATGTACAGGAAGAGTTTTAGGCGAAATAAAACCAGCTCAAACCATAATAAGTGTCCAGATCTGCTGAGACATATGTTTTGGGCAGTTTTCCTAAACTCATAGCTTTAGCAGAGTCTTCAGGTAACAGATTTTATATTTAAACAGATTTATATTTAAATGTCCAACTTCAAAGTGAAATGACAGCAGAAGCAGCCTTGCTTTTATTTTTAATTAAAAATTCAAAAGCATTACCTGAGTGGACCCCAAAAGTTAAAAAGCAGAAGGCAAATAAAATGTTATGTCTCCTAATGTCTTTGAAGTTGAATCTTACAATTGCTGGATCTCGTTTTCTGGGGGTTTGTGCCTGTTTGGGAGTGGGTGTCTTGTGTCAGGCTGGTGGTGAAGGGGGTGAATGAAGGGATGGAGATTGTAGAGGGGTTTTTATTTTTTATTATTAAATAATTTACAGATAGACTGGCAATAGTGGGTGCAGTGAAAGTGCTGTGGTTTAAATGGTTGTATGACTGCAGCATCAGAAAATGCTCTTAAATAGGAAAACCCAGCCAAAACCCAGCTCTGGCTGAGTTTTGCCCCCTTTCCTGTCCAGGAAGGGCAGGGCTCCCCATGGTACCCCACGCTTGGTGTTTGCAGGGCTCCCCTGGCTGCCCCCCAGCTTTCCCTGTTTTCCAGGCAGTAATGGCTTTGGAGGCTCAGATGAATATTGGAGCCTTTCCAGCAGATGATTATCCTTGATTATCCTTCTTCTGCTGCCCATAGGTGAGGCTGCTGCAGAGCTGAGTGCCAGCCCAGCCTCTCTGTCCCGTTACCTGAGGCCCACCAGACTCGTTCTGCCTTACCTTTCAAATAAGCAGCTTAATCATTCTCTGCTTGCAATTAAAATCTTGAGCTGGTCACCTGTAAATCTGTGCAAGGAGGATTTAACTTCAGTATAATTTCAGCTCAAGTTGGGTTTACCTGAGCAAGTGGAAGCTCAGCTCTGGCTCCGTCAGCTCCTGTGAGTGAGCATCACTCCTCTGCTCCTCTGGAAGCTCACGGAGGAGTGAGCCAAGGACCGGCCTCAGCTCCTTTAGTAAAAGCCATTATTTCAGCTTCTGCACGAATTGGAGTCTGGCCATAACGTGGGATGGGAACACCTTGTAACACTTAGAGATGAGCCCCTGCTTTCAGTGGATCGAGGCCAAACTTCTGTTTGGCTTCTTGTTTTCTCTGCGGGATTGGCTGCGGGGTTGTGCAGTGTTTGTGGTCTGAGGGGCAGCAGGGTGCCTGTGAGGAGAGTCTCCAGCATCACGTGTTCTCTGGGGGACTTCCCTACTGCAACTGGGGCATAAAGCTCCAGTTTCCTTAGGTTCTCCCATGTGTTTCTGTCAGTGGTGCAAACCAGTAGTCCGAGGTGTGCTTGAGATTGGAACAGATTGCCCGGAGAGGCTGTGGAGTCTCCCTCCCTGGAGATATCCCAGAGGCATTGGGATGCAATCCTGTGCCCCACGCTCTGGGGTGACCCTGCTGGAGCAGTGAGGTTGGAGCAGATGATCCACTGTGCTCCCTGCCCCATCCTGTGGTTCAGTGGGAGGATCAGCCTAAGGCAGGGATAGGATCTGTTGCCCTCAAACCGATGGGAAGTGCCTCTCTGTGGTAGTGAGGGCCTGGCTGGGCTGTGATAACCCATGTGCTGTCTGGTGGCCATATCTCAGTTCCTGCACTGGGGACAGTCACCTGCTGTCACTGGTCACCTGGGGCCAGGGCAGGAAAATCCTGGGAGGCTTCTGCTGCATGGAGCAGTCCAAAGGCTCCGACTCTGAGTCAGTCAATTGAAACAACACTATGAAACCTAAAAAAAAAAAATCAATGTTTGCTCAACAAGACTCTGTACAAAACATTTGTGACTTGAGTTAATTTTATTCCCATCCTCTAATATTTTATTGATCAAATTTTATATTAACTTCCCTGACTTTCTGCTGAGATTGATGTTAGGTTAAGTAACCTGTAGTTACAAGTCCTGCTCCTTTGGTTGAGTGTGGATATAATCTACAGCATTTCCAGAGTTCCACGATTTCCCTGCTCTGGTAACTTTTCTCCATCCCTATGGACAGATTAGGGATCTCTCCTGGCAATTCTCTTACAGTGTAGGAGCACAAGGCACCCAGAGGCTGTTCGATTTTAGATTGTTTAATGCTCCCTGCGCCTAGAAATTCTCAGATGGGTTCACGATCTTCATCTGATTTGAGTGCACTGGCTGAGTTTCCTAACAAAATGTTTATTGACCACTTCTGTGCTGTCTGCTTCTTTATTAATAACATAATCATATCCACCCAACAATAAAGCAGTTCTTGGAATTTCTTTTGGCCCTAATATACCGAATACAGTCCTTGCTGTCCAAAGTCTGGGCAGCCGAGACTTTGACATCTGCCTTCTTCTGTCAGAGACTGACACCTCAAACATCCACAACTCTACTAATTCCTGTTTCTTTTCCCTCCTTGTAACATAAGGAGGAATAACAAAAGATACACCTTTGTAACAAAAGTTGGTCTGGAGCTGTCATTGGAAGAGGCAGTGTGGACATGCTGACATTCCATGGATGCATGTATCCATGGAGGCTTTTCCCTGCTCATCTCCAGGGTCTGCTCACATGATGTGCCAATCCAAGAGCTCCCTCCTCTCCTTGAGGTGTCCAGTAGCCTGGGACTGGGCATCTCTGAAGGCCTTATCAAAAGGGCAATAGTCAACACCTGCTTTTGCCTTAAACTACCTGTTGTAAGACTAAAGTTTATTTCTGAAAATAGAGATTTCTTGTAGTTGAGCCCAAGCTGGGACAGATTGCTGGAAAACAGAGACCATTCACTGCCTTCTGCACCACATTTAAGCAAAACTCCTACAATCTTGTGTTCACTACTCCTGCAGTCAATGCAGATGTCCAGAACAAACAATTATATCACCACTTGCCAAAAAATTGCCTTACAGCAACTTTAAACTACTCAGCTGTCAGAAGCTTTTGAGGGTTTGTTGTTTCTGTAACTCAGCTGGGCTGTGTGGCACATGAAACAGGGACTTGGGCAAGAACTCTCCCTTGGGTTGGTTTTTGTAATGGTTTGCCAAGATGGCAATCTCCCTTTGGATGATTTTTTTTCCTCCACTACAATAAAATGCCTACCTTTAGGTTGCTGGATGCTGCTGAGATGTCCATAACCATCTGATGTTCCTACCATTCCCAAATGCCAAAAGTGAAGAGATTTCTGTGGGCACCTGACAGCACATAGATTCTTTTGGTATTGCATGGGTGCAAGCTTAACTTTTTTATGATGAGAAACCTGTACATGGATATGAATGGAAGCTGCCTCTGCAGCTCTCGGGATCCCCATGGAGTTCACACCTTCACTCCCTACTGCAGCCCCCTCCTTCCTGGGCTTTCAGACCTTCTGAGCACAGTTTTGCATCCCAGGCCCAGGTGCTGGTGGCAGCAGCGCCTTGTGTGCACAGTAACTCCCAGAGGGGCCACAAGGGTGGGCAGCCTGGGAGAGCAGTGCCCAGAGGAGCTGCAGTGGGGCTCCCCAGGAGGTTCCTGCTGGGCCTGACCTGTCACGAGCAGTGAGGCTGCAGAGGGGGATGCTGCACATCTGGCAGCCTGCTCTGGAGCACTGCGGAGGTGTCTGGTGTAAAACAAAGCCAAATGCTCGTAAACTTACAAGACCACATTGATAAAACACTGATATCAAGATTTATTAACGTGTTCTTTGCTCCGCCCCAGCCTCGATGCTCCTGACAGGTCAGTGAGGCGTCAGCGCCGCGGGGCCGAGGCTGCTCAAAGGCACCGGGGCAGAGACTCACGGTGACAGCGGCGCTCAGGGCACAGACCATGGGCCTGGCACGGGGGGAACAAGGGATCTTCTGCCTTGCACCTGCTCAGTCACTCTGCCACTTACTGCTTTGGGGTATCTGTGTGCTAAACGGGTGGGAAAACATCTCCACCGAGTGCCAGCAAACTCCCAACCAACGAGACGGAAATGATGATGAAAGTGTTTTCTGCACTTGCTCCGTTTCAGGCTGTGAGCTGTTAACACACTGTTGTGATACATAATGAACGAGTTTCCTTTGCCAGTGAAGGAGAAGCTGGAGGCATCCCAGAGCAAGAAACCAACACCAAATGTGTCTTGAGACACTGCCCAAGGGGCCCCTGTGGGCTCTGTGCTGCCCTGCCCTCCAGCATCAGGCTCTGCACAAGTGGTCTCTGTGTTCCTGACCTTGTTTTGGCATGTGCAATGGGAAAGAAACCACCCCTTCAGAGCTTGGCATGGGAAAAACAGAGAAAAGGGGTATTTGAGATGGAGGCTAAAGCACAGGGCCTTTTCCACATGTGGGTCCTTTGCCCAGACCTCAGGGGTGGCCCTCAGAAGTTACTCTGAAAATCCTAAGGCCTGGAATGGGGGCCACGAGACACTTAGGAAAGGAGGAATTGTGCCAAGTGCCTCTCCAGGATCAACTGACCTGAGTGGCACAAACCTGGCCATGTGCCCACAGGAGGGTCTGTGCCCACAGGAGGGTCCGTGCCCACAGGAGGGTCTGTGCCCTCAGCTCCAGCGTGGGGACAGGTCCCACCCAGGGCACGGTGTGTGTGTCCAGGTGCTGCCTGGGGACAGCTCTGCCCAGTGCCTGGACAGGAGCACTGATTCTGCTTGGATGAACCTGCACCTGCACCAGTGGGCTGGTGCTCTTCTCTGTTCCAGAGCAGCTCAGCATTCCCTTGCACACAGGCCCTGCTTTGTTCAAGTATTCATCCTCTGCCTGAATTATTTATTTATTCATTTTCCCTCCTTCATTTTTCCTTCTGTCTTTCCCCTGCTGGTGCCAGATGAATTCCTGTTTCTCCAGCAGCTCAGCAGGGCAGCGATTAATGTGGCTGGAGCATGGCTGCAGCCGTGCCGGGCAGTGGAGTGACCTCCTCCTGGAAAAAAAAGGAAAAGAAAAAGGAAAGTATCCAGCAACTAGAAATAGGGGGGGAAAATCTGGGTGCTTCTTGTTCCTTTTCACTACAGACCTGCTTCCAGCACCTCCAACCCCCTCAGAGAACAAAATATAATGGAAATCTTTAGCAGAAGATAAAGGTGAGAGTGCAACTATCAAGTTGTATTGAAAGAAACTGCAAGCTCTGAACCCAAACCCATGTAAACTTTGAGAGCTTGGCTGAGGCTGTCAATGCTGAGCCTGTTCTCACAGCTCTGGTTGTTCAAGCCCCAGGATGCAGGAGGAAGTGTCTCCTTTCCTGTTGTCCTTCTGCTAATGGCATGATGAATTCTGATTACACTGCAGTTGCATGCCGGCACAGTGGAAGGCCACGATAACTATTTGGGACATCAGTTTTCCTTCTGCCAACTTTCAGGAGCATTTTATAGGATTAATATTCAATAAAACCCCCTTAACATTAAAAAAATGCTTAGTCCCCCAATTGTTATTAAATTCTTTTCCTGTGCCATAATGCGGCTGCTTTGATGTAAAGTCCTGCAGTTTCTGGAAGGAGCCGGCGTGATTACGCTAATGTGCAGTGCTCTTTCTGCTATTCCTATAGGGAAAATAAACCCCACATTAGTTCCATATTAGTACCTGACTTGGAGAAGTTAAAAAGTGCCAGAAAAAGGTTAACCAGAGTCAAGTACACATAAGAGAGCTGTGATTATTAGTGTTAGGGGAGCCATTTGAAAAAAACATTTCTGCTTTTACAGAAGAATTTATTGGTGTCTTTGCTTCTGGCTGCTTTATGCATTTTAATAAAGCAGTAGCAGCAATACCAGGGGGGAGTTGGCTGTGCCTAGTCCAAAGAAGGAGTTTCTGTGTGCGATTTTGCCCCTTGTCCCCAGCCAGGGGCTGCCCTCCGTGCGGGGTGAGCCCAGGGATGAGCCTTCCCTCCAGCACTGTCCAGGAGTTCACATTCCTGAATGCCGGTGTGCTGCAAGCTCTCCCACTGCACACCGAGGGGATCCTCCTGCAGAGCCAGGGAAACCAAGGCAATAATTGCTTTGTGTGTTAAAAGTGTTAAAAGTTACATCCAGCCTACAAGCAGCTTTGGCAATTTCCCTGCCAAACGTCTGGGATTATTTGGAAAACATGATCTGTTGAAAGCAGCCCCAGCCTGAGATCCACCCCTGCAATGGGGCAAAATGCTGGGTCTGGATGCAGCTGGGGCCAGAAAAGCCTTTTTGGTGGGAGAAACACTAAAATGCTTTTTGTGTGTGGGGACGGTTTGTGCTCCCCTGAGGTACCCACTGACCTGGAGTAACAGTTCTTTGCCATCATTTAGCTGTGGAAATGTTACATTTTTGATTTCATCACAAAGACCTGTCACTTATTCATGGAAAACTCTCATACTGTTTAACCTTCACACCTACAACTTAATAATAACACAATTTAACCACCCCAGGGGGTGGGCAGGCCCTGGCACAGGATGCCCAGAGCAGCTGTGGCTGCCCCTGGATCCCTGGAATTGTCCAAGGCCAGGCTAGACGTGGGGCCTTGGAGCACCCTGGGATGGTGGAAGGTGTCCCTGCCATGCCAGGGGGGGGACTGGATGATCTTTAAGGTCCATTCCAACCCAAACCAGCTGGGATTCTCTGGTTCTATGATAATAAAAATTGGGGGTGCAGCCCGAGGGCCATATTTGGCTCAGTGATCTATATTCAGCTGTTTACCTTTCTGGAAGTGTTTTGTGTGTTTTAACACAGGGATTGTGCTCTGGGGATCCCACTGTCTGTTCCTGCAGCTCTGCTTTCTGGGCAGCGATAATTCCTCACAGGTTGTGTACCAGTCCCATTCATCCATTTGGGGAGAGTGGGAAGGTTTTGCTCTGCGGGCCCGTAAGCCCATCTGCACTCCCACATCTGGAAAGGCTCACGCCGTCTGTCTGTTAGTGCACTGGGACAAGAATTCTGATGGAAACACTTAATTCTCAAAGCACTGCTGGATAATGATAAATCCTTTGTGAAACGTGGATTTGCATTTAAGATTCTTTCCCGCTCCCATTGTCTGTGGGACATTTTACTCAGCTTCATTTCCACTGTCCCAAGTCTAAACTCCTAATCCCCTCTCCCGATGCTTCAGCTGGAGCTGATACTCCTCTGTTACTCCTTCATTTCCGTGGTTTTCAGAGCCCAGGCTCTGTCTCAGCCCTCTTCCCTTCCCCTGCAATCCTGGCCAGTTTTCTCCTGCTCCCCAGGGCTGCTCTATTGGTCTGTCCCGTGTCGCAGTCCCCGGTTCCCCTCCTCCGGAGCGGTCCCTGCTCACAGCAGACAGCTCCCAGGGCAGGTGCAGTGCCAGAGGTGCTGCTGGCCCTGCGTGTGGCTCAGGCACAAGGACAAACACGAAGGGGCACACTGGTAAATGCAGATGGTTTCCAGTGTCCCCCGTTCCCCGGGGACCCGATGCAGCCCCCCGGCAGAGGGGAGGAGGAGAGCGGCTCTTCTCCCTCCGGAGGGCGAGGCAGCAATTCAGAACAGCCTTGGAGAGTTTGCTAAACGTCTGGAAATTACAGAGCTGAAATTCATTTAGGAGAGACCCAAGCCTCCATACATATTCATTCCTTTATTTTCCCTTCCTGAGCACGGACTGGAGAGAAACTGGCAGGACGAACCACCCCTCTTCACAAAAAGCAGCCTGAAATCAAAGAGGGAAATAAACCGCTGGGGCCTTAATGATGGGCTGGAGGCAGCATTTTATTTCATACTTTGTCCCTGCAATTTCCCCCTTTGTTTTACAGGGTGTGACTTTACCAAAAATAGTCAAAGGAAGAAAATAAAATTGAAAACTTCTTGGAGCAAGCCAAGTTTTCCATGCTGAAAATCAATTATTGCCCCATACTTTCAAGGCGAGACCCCCATGCTCTGGCATTAGGCCAGTTCACCCACCTTCACCTGCTTTGTACTTTATTCACGAGAGTCAAAGATCCTGACAATAAAACTATTTATTTCAGGAGAGTTTTGAGTTTCAAGGCATTGCTGGTTCCTCTGGCCAGAACTGCCAGTGAAGGAAAGTGACTTCTTCCCTTGCTCCATAAGTTGTTCAGCATGACCAACAACAAATACAATCATTCCATGAAATAAAATGATTGCCTTTGGAAGGAATTGCAAGGTGGCAGAATTAGACAGTGGCCATTTTAAAGGTTACTTTACTATGCCGGAGCTGCGAAAGATGGAAGTAATTTATTTCCTCTCGGTAATGTTCCTTTCTGGCCGAGCAATTTATCAGAAATGTTAATCCAACAAGCATAAGTGTGTATGTGGTGGGAGGAGGGAGGGGAGCAGAGGAAGGAGAGGGAGAAGGCATTTAAAATTAGCTTCGAAATACTGTACATCTCATTAAAAATGTAATCATGCATAAAATGAGATCAATGAAAATTTATCTAAAAGTGCAAGGAAAAGGCGTTTTCTGGTGTGATACTGGGTATAATAGTCTGGATTTTAATTTAGTCAGTTTGCAACAAAAAATCCCTCCAGGCTAAATAAACCAGTTTCCCTCCCAGTTATTGTCTGGACAGCTAATTTTCTGCACCTTTCCTTCTAATACTCAACCTTATCTCTTGCTGGATAGAGGTTTCAATATACTGCAGAGTTTGTTTTCTTTACATTTTCTATTACTGCAATTTAATTTGCATGATAAATGATGAGAGGTAGAAAGATGATAAAAAGAAGCAGAACATTTCTTTATTAATTTTGTTTAAATTAGTGTAACTTTTCCCTGACTGTGCTTTTTACCCAGAAAGCCTATGTAGAAATTATTTTAAGTCTCTGTATTGCAGTTAGAAAACATTTAATACTTGACAATAAGGTCCTGCCTCCCATTCCAGGGTGCACATTCTTATTGATGTTTTCTTCCTACTTTGTGCTGTGTCTTGTGATGCTTCTGGTCCAGTTTGGTCACATCCCAAGGAGGCTCCAAAAGAGCTGGAGAGGGGCTTTGGACAAGGGCCTGGAGTGCCAGGACAAGGGGAAATGGCTTCCCTCTGCCAGGGATAAATGTGGAAGCTGTTGCTGAAGAGGGCATCTCCTTGCTGCTGGCTGTTCAGTGCTTAGCTTGCTGTAGATTGCAGCTTCTAGAAAACTTGGAGAGGATCTTCTTTCCTGCCAGGGATCTGCTCCAGAAGGATCTACATCTGGGCTGTTTCTCGGGTCAGCCCTTGGCTTGGCCATCCATGCAGGTTGTTCTTTCTCCACTGCATTGTTTGTGGAGGGCTCAGACAGTTTTCCTTGTTGTGTGTGACTCCATCAGCCTTGTCAGCCTCCTGCCCATCATGAAACTTTCTTTAGCTATTCCTAGAGGTTCTCCCAGTTTCTTGTTGTGTGCCTTCCAAAGGCATCATTATAGCAAGGCTTCTAATACTAAAAATCCTCATTTTCCAGTTAAAATGAATACCATGGCCATTAGAGTGTGTTAATTGATGTCATCCATGTTGTGGGTCGATGTGATCCATCTGGAGGGATGCTTGTGTTATGATATTTTCTCCTCCATCTTACATGCCCAGAACAAAACTGGCTCCCCTTTGCTCCCTCTGGTTTGTGCTGATGATACCACCAGGCTGTAAACTTCCTTCATTTTGTGTGTCCATTCCAAGTTGGTGCATTTTTTGATTGATGTACTTTAATACACTGGCCTGTGGGCTGTGATGTGTCAAATAACCTTTTAAAATCCAAATAGATTATGTCCCATGTTTTCTTCCTGTCTGGAGTCTGTGTTACCTCTTTAAAAAATTCCAGCAGATTTGTCAAACAAGATTTGCCCTTTATAAGACTCTGCTGGCAACTTTTTGTATCAGCTCACATTTCTCCAGATGTTTTGTGATCTCATCACTTATTAATGTCTCCATAATTCTGTCTTCTGCTGAAGTTACAGTTATTACTGTTAATGTGGCTGTGAATGCCTTGTCTCTTGCTTCCTTACTGGGCTGCATCCGATGACATGGATCTGCTCAGGATGGGTTTGAAGCTTAAGGGAAAGAATCTTTTCTTGGTCTTAGATTTAAGGGATTTAGGAGTACCTCCATTTTCTTAATCTATTACTTTATTACTGGTATTTAATAATCTTGTCTAAAAGGAATTGGTATATTTCCAGTAACACATGCTGTGAGGGTCTCACAACTTCCTTATCGGTCCTCATTTCATATTTTCTCCTGCAAACATCATTCCAACTCCCAGAGTTAGACATACCTAATTCTTTTCTTCTCCTAGGCTGACTGGGCTTTGACTCCTCCCTTCTTCCTCACACAGCCATTGCCACAGGACTGTGGCTGCCTCAGGTGCTTCTTGCAGGCAGATGAGGCAGAAATGTCTCCATGCCACCATCCCTGCAGAAGCTGCCTGAAGGCCTGCCCTCTTGCTGGCTGCCAGCTGCCCATGCTAAGCAGGGCACTGGCCTTCCCTGGCTTTTTCATGGAGGGAGTGGAAACAACAGTAACTCGATTTTGCTGTTCTTGTGGTCTTGAAAATATTTATTTTCACAGAACTTCCAGCATGCTGTTTCAGAGCATGAACACTGTTTGTGCCTTCTCTCTGTGCAGTCAGTGTGTGTAGGCAAACACATCCCCTGGAGAACCCACAGGAAGGTGGCACAAGATTTCCACTTGATTTCCTTCCTTCAGAAGTAATAAAACTCCATGGGGGAGCATGAGAACTTTCCCCAAAGCTGTCCTTGCTTTGGGACTGCTGGAGTGGCTGAGAATGGAGGTAAGTCCCATGCTGCAAAAATTTATGGGAAAGTCATAAGCTCCATGAAGCGCGTGGAATTTGGATGGGACACAAGCCAGCCTCTCCATTACACGTCTACAGCTCCCTGCATATTTGTGATTATCCTTATGAATAATGTAAGCTCCTGCTTTCAGATGGGAGAGGCTTCGGGAAGGAGTTGCTGGTAATGAACTCAGGATCCAGCAGTTTGTCACTGGATGGGGCAGCCAATAAAGTTTCTTGGTAAAGGAGCAAAAATCCCTTCTCTTGCAGTTGCCACTTCTAGAACAATCTTTGATTTGTGTAATACAAGGGGCAGGGCTGGTGAGGAAGTTGACACAGTGGTGTCATTATGCAGCTTGAAACCAGAAGCTCTTATTTCAAAACATTCTTGTGAAAGATGATTTTCTCATGGCACTGACTCTTGAATCATTTGGTTGCTGCTGTTGGACTTCTTTTTCAATGTATTTTATAAAAATTTAACATTTTTATTCCCAGAACAAGGACAATCCTTCTTCCTCCTTTCCAGGGAAATAAATGCTTTTCCTATACCCCTTGAATTTCTCTGCCTGGGAAATCCAACAGGCAGAAGATGCTGGAAGCCTTTTCAACTCCTCTAATGAGTAAGATGTTTACATTACATGTGCCTGGAGCAGAAGGGTCTTTTGTGTGGAGGCATTTTGATAACTCATCTATGTCACCTGAGAAAACTGACTGTGGGTCATTCATCAGCGATGTGACATGTCCGCAGAGCCACAGAATGGAATAAAGAGAATTGCTCAAACAATTAGGCCAAAAGCAGACCACAGAGGGAGGGTTTAATCTTTCCCCTGCTCGATCAGAACAGTTTTAAGGGATGGCTGCAAAGAACATTTCCAGTGATTTTGCTCATGCTTGTGGTGGCTGCTGCTGACACTTGGGCACCAGTTACACTGAGTAGTCTCATTCCCTGTGCTTGGGAACGTGCTGACCCCACAGCTGAATTTTGGCTAAAATTTTCATTTGGCGGCTCTCCAAAAAGCTATGGTTCAGGTTAGGCTGGGAGATGCCAAGTTTTGTCCACTGAGAGCTCCACTGTTTACCTGCACAGAAATGTTTCTTCATCCCCAACCTTCTCTCCTTGCCATCACTGAGGAGGACTTGGGATTTGATCCAACAGCTCCACACCAATGGTCCAGGGGCTGGGTTCTCCCTCCAGGGACAACACATATCCACGTGGGACAAGAATATTTTGCTCTCCAGGCTCCCAGACCTGCCCATTTCTCCTGCTGGAGCAATCCTGTGGCCTGGGAAGAGAAGGGAAGGGGAAGGTTGGCTTCTAGTTCTGATTCATCACTTTTCTTGAACTTAAATTCTTTTGTTTTAATGCACACTTGATTGAGCCAACATTTATCCAAACGGTTATGGTTTGTAAGAAAAAGAGACAGTTGAAGAAAGAACAAATGAATCTAATGTAAATCAAATACTTAATGCTTTTATAGAAACTACAAAGCCTTAAATGTGTATTCCTAATGGTAATTTTACAAAACTCCACCAGGCATCTTCAAATGGAGGTGTGACAGTGATTGTTTCAGGCTGGAGATGGCTTTTCTTTCACATGCTAATCATCTGCTCATGGTGATATTTCCCAGCATCGTTGGAGTCAGCGAATTGAATAATTTATGGAATGAGTTTTGTTGTAAATTTATTGTGTCACAAGCAGGTTGTAATTTCACTAACAGTACACTTAAGTTATTAAGTAAAAAAAAATAATGTGGTTGATAGGACGGTGCATTTGGAGGTTCTCTTGCTCCCTCCCCAACCAGTTCTCATCTTATATATTTTCAAACAGAGTATTTACCTAATTTTTATTCAGAATCTGATCTGAGAAAGAGAGGAGAGAGGACATTAACATAAGTGGGTTTGCATTTGCACACTATTGTTGAATCTGGTAGTGGTAAACAAATTACAGAAGATTTTCTACAGACAGAAATAGCATTAAAATGGCAGCGCTCCGCCGCGGCGCCGCCTTTGTTCCCCGTTTGTTTCTGAGGAATTGGCCTCAGCACAGGTGAGTGCTGAAGTTACAGGCAGATGTGCAGGGCACAGCCCAGCTTCTCCCCCAGCCGTGGTTTGGGATGTTTGGGAGCCATTGGAAGTGTTTCTGGTGGGGTGGCACGGCAAGGAGGAGGCGAGGGCTGTGAGCAGGGCCTTGGCCAGGCCTGTTCCCCAAAGGGAAGGGTCTGGCTGCCCCCAAGGAAGGCTTTTGCTGCTGCAGCTTGGGCAGAATTTTTCTACAACCTCAAAATGTCTCTTTCAGCATTTTAAAGCAGCTGTTGAACCTGTGTCCAGTCGTTATCCTTGGGCCCTGGGAATGTTGAGTAAAGGCTGCCTTTGACTGTGTTACAGACATGCAGGTTCTGCCTCAGCGCAGGTACCTCCAGTGCCTTCCTGTCCTCCTCCAGGTGCTCCACTTTGTCCAGCCTCCTCTGTGTCCTGTGCCATTCCTTGGACAGCCTGGAACGAGCTGGCCGTGCCTTTGCCTTTCCCACAGCAGCTGCAGCCGTGGAAGGTGACAGCTCACCGTGGCCAGGGACCCCTCGTGCATCCCACGCTCCCTGAAGGACTTTGCCAGCTGGAAGCTTCATGGGGCTGCAACTTGTTGGGATGTGTAAATAGCAGGAAAAGCTGAAGTGTTGCTATTGTTTATTTAATTGTTTCAATATGCCAATGTCAATATGTGTAATTACACAGTATAAACACAGTTAATTGCTTAAATGAACTAAATATTTTTGCATCCTAGTCTAAAATTGCAATCAAAAGTTCTCAGTGGGTGGCAGATTTAGAAAATAATTTTTCTCCTGTATGGGCTTTAGTTTCAGTAGAATTCCCATCTCTGGCTACTTTTCCTGCTCCTGTAAATTGCACTTGGGAAGCATTTCTCCGTTTCATTCCTCAGCTGAAATTCCTCGTAGTAGCTCTGTATTGTAATTATGGTGGCACGTGTTAAATTTTTAATTTGATTTTCATTTGTCTATTCAATTGATATAATTGATGTGCATCTTTTCTCCCTCAGGATACAGGTTAATAACCTACTAACCTTGGAATGAAGGAATGATAAAAGGATCCCACACCAGGGTTTAAGGGACCAGTTATAATATATGTTTTCAGCTGTAGACTTATTTTTTGTCCTTTTTAGCCTCCAGCATTTTGTACTTGCAAAGCCTTGACAGGCATTAAAAACACTGATTATTTTAATTTTAACGAAAAGAAGTATTTACACTGGACCTGCAAGGAGGATAGTTACATCCCCTGTTGTGAATATCTTGCAAAACAAACGAGAAAAGTTTTACAAACACAGTCAGTTTCTGTTTATTTTCCCAGCAGGTGCTTCTTGGTTGGTTTCGGTTTTGCACTTGTTCAAGCTGCAGTGGGTGCTTGCCAAACAAGTAACGCACAGCTACAGAAGGTGATGAAAGAGGCAAAAGAAATGTTTAGATAAGATCAAGGCATTTGCTCCCCGCGGAGGATCGTAGGTAACGCTGGGGCAGGAGAAAGTGGAAAGGGAACACTTGGCAGGGTTATTGTCGGTGCCTGTTCTGCAGTGAAGTGGGTTCTTCCCATGGTCCTGCATTAACTGATCACCGCACAGAGCACAGCCCAAAACCAAAGGTAGCCAAAGGCAGGACATCGTTCCCCAGGGACTCTCCCGGTCCTGCTGCCCCGGCACCTGCGGGCACCCCGGGCACCCCTGGCAGGACACATCGCTCCCCGGGGACCCTCCCGGTCCTGCTGCCCTGGCACCTGCAGGAACCCCGGGCACCCCTGGCAGGACACATCGCTCCCCGGGGACCCTCCCGGCCCTGCTGCCCTGGCACTGCGGGCACCCCGGGCACCCCTGGCAGGACACATCGCTCCCCGGGGACCCTCCCGGCCCTGCTGCTCGGCGCGGCCCCGCCCGGTGGCTGCGCTTGTGCCGGGACACCCCAGCAAGTGTCACCGGAGCTGGCGCTGCACCCAGGCCGAGCAGGAAGGTTATTCTAGCAGAGAGAAACACTTTCTTGTGGTTACAGGGCTGGAAATGGAGCGATTAAATGAGCCAGCAGTAAGTGCAGAATTAGCACATGGCTGACTCCACACTGTGCGGGATGATGCTGGAGGTCTCGGAGGAAAGGCAGGGCTGGGAGGAGGGGGAAAGGAACCGGCCCCGGCTGTTTTCTCACCTTCCCTCTTTGCCGAGGGACAATGTGTCCTGAAGTACTTTGGAGCCAAACATTTCAGCAAAGCAAGAAAGTCGAGGCGTTGGGAGGAATAACTGAAATGCTCCCAAATATGTTAAATAAACATCCCAAGGCACCCAAATCTCCTCCCTCAGGAAGTAACCAAGCTATCAAGTGCTAGGAGCTGGCACAAGATGTGCCTTGGTAAGTTACCCAGCACTGGTGTGGGCTCTCCCCAGGCCTCTGTGGAGGGCCTGGCACTGACAGTGCTGCAGGGAGCCTGTGGGACTGCAAAGCTCAGCCTCCTGCAGCCAAACAGGAACTCCCCTTGCTGGTGTTCCTGTTCAATCAACTGGGAGCACTGGATAAACTGTCCCAAGAGAAATATTAAGCTAACCAGCTTGTCTTGGGTTTTCTCATGGTGCCATTCCAGTACCTTCTGTGTGCAGGTCAGGGCTAAAGAGGGTCTGGGAAGAGCAGACACTCATGGCCATTGGGCAGTGACGGGTAATGAGCACTGGGGACTTTCTAAAATGCTTCAGCTGGATTTAGAAATGAGAACTATTAAAGTTGTAACCCTCTCTTTAGAGAGCTGATTGATAACAAATACCATTTCTGTATCTGGTAGGAAAGGTGGAGAATGGCAACGTCCTGTGTTTGTTGGCCAATGTCATGGTGAGCTGCTTAAGACCTGAAAATGAGGATTGAGTTGATTAGATATAACCTGAATATTTATTCAATTACTCTCAGCAATGAAAAAGCCTTTGCACGTTGGAAATAGTGATGACAGAGAGAAACTTGTGCAAACTTCTCAGGCTCCATCCCAGCTCCCACTCCGTGGTCACATCAACAAAGACCAAATAATTTGCATTTGAAACTATTATACTATACAGGAATATGTGCAGTCTTTACAGAAGGCAGCAGAATGGGCTCTAATGCCTTTATAAATACCTTCAGTAGCCTGTTGCTGTGGGGAGAAAATTGAGTTTTCTGTGGGAATGTCAAATCACAGTATCTCGGTATGTGTGTGTAGAAAGCCTCAGTTTTAAAGACATATGAGTAGAAAGACAGGTTCCTTAAAAACCCCTCTGTGGTGTAATCCTGGGCAGCATGCACAGCAGGATGAAAGCTGCAGAGCTGAGCTGGGTGGTTTGCAAGCCACAAAGAGGCTCAGCAGCATAAACAGTGTAAGATGGATGAGCTGCGTTGTTGGGGACGCCACTGCAGCTCCCAAATTGAATCAGAGACTGCGATTTCAAACTAATGTGACTTTGTGCTGAGGGAAAGCAGAGTCTGTTTTGTTCTGCTGGTTCATCCTCATCCCTGGCTCTAATGGTTCTTGCATCTTCTAGGGGAAAACCCAAGAACCTCAGAGGACACTGGTGCCCCACAGTCCCACCTCAAAACATGTCTCTCACTTTGCTCCAGTAGTAAAAGACTGACAGAAACCCTGGGGTACAAGGTCTAATATACTTCTAAACTTATTAGAGTTAATTAGGAATTCTTGTTGATTTAACCTGGCTGTGTTGGTGTCTTCAGTGACTTCCTCTGGGATACTCCAAAAGGATATGTTACAGAAACATGTTTTGTTTTGACCCTGTTGATCTGGGACATTGTTGAGTCTATAAATACATGAGTTTTTGCCTCTAGTATACATTTCCTTCTGCTTATTAACATCGATTTTCATTGCCAGTTGTGTTGCCGATTCCCCTTTTCCTCTATCCTCTCCTGTGCTAATTAACTGTTACCTTTTCTACCAACCATATTAAAGAGCATAAACTTACTTTATGCCAAGGGCAACTTGGCCAGGGTGACCCACAAAGCTTCCCACTATATGAGTGCTAAAAGGTGGGGACAGATTTAGGGATGCTGTGAAACCTCTTGGCTAAAGGTCCTATAGACCAGGTTTTACTTGTTTGTGCTTTTGTACAGGTTTGTGGTTTAGTTTGTTTTTGTTGGGTTTGGGAGGGTTTTTTTGTTTTTTCTTAGGGAGCTCCCAGAGCCCCTTTCATTCCTGAAATTTGTTTTTTTTATGGTAGTGTCAGACAGTTGGACTTTGCTGATTTCAGTTGAAAAAGCATTTATCCCTATTTTTTGTGTGACTCTTTCCGTGTGAACACGTGGCCCCAGCGTTGGTGGCCATTGTCAAAGTCTCAGTAACAAGTTGATGGTTCCTGAGCTCACCCAGCTGATCGTTTGTTATCACTGATAAGTGACCTCTAAACCCAAGAACCCTGAGGGCAGCAGCCCCTGGTACCCACCCACACCCACCCAACATCTCCTCTATCGTGTCAGTCCAGCTGTTGTGTGCTGAGCACAGCACTCTGAGCAACTCCAGCCTTCAGAGATTAAATCCCTACCTCCAAGTGCACCCAAAGCTGACAGCCAACATGGCACAGAAAGCAAGAGAGTTAATAACAGATCGAGTCTCCTGCCACGTCCTAAGGCTTTTTTCTTCAATATTATTCAAGATTTAGGCACCTTTCATATTAATTAAATGGTAACTTTCTGTATCCCACGATCAAACTATTCAATAATGCTTGCTCAGAGCAATCAGAAATGACAAAAATAAAGTACTAATATAATTTTATTATGAATTATTTGATCCCTGGGGTTTCTATCATATTAAACAAAGAAACAAATTAACCAGTGACTGAATTAAGTGGAACTTGCATCATGTAGAGACAATAGATTTTTTCATAGTTAAGCTGCTAGCTACTTTCATGCTTCAAGTCCAGTTTCCAAGTTTCCCCCTGAATTTCCTTGAAATTATCTTGGTGCTATGTATCGATGCATATGTCAGCATGGAGCTGTTTTTTCATGGGAAATACAGTAAAGAAGCCCAGAAGAGGAATTTTGAATCTATTAATCTCCATTTCCAGATCCATCCCTCCATCCATCCCACCCCACCCCATCCCTGGCCATGCCGTGGCTCTCAGCCCTCCTGGCAGTGATGCTCCACATCTGCTGCACCAAGGGGGTGAGACAGGGAACATTAAAACCTGAAGTCCCTCCGCTTTTAATACTGCAGCTCATCCTAATACATCATATCCGATGACTTTGGTCATGTATCTCTCTTTCTAAAAAAGATATTATTGTAACAGAAGGATTAATGAAAACTGGGTTGACTGAAAGCCTGCCCACTCTGGTCAGCCTCTGGTTTCAGCAGTTGTTCAGTAATGGGCAGCCTCTTGCTCCTCACTATAAACATCTGGATGAGGAGGCTGAAAGAATTAAATTTTGTGCCTGAAAAATGACATATTGAGTAGCAGCTCTGCTTTCATCTCTGGGATCGTGTTTGGAGAAGAATCCGCGCAGAGGCTCAGCGTTAACATTCTTTAACCGCTCCTCAAATTACTAATGCTTCACGTTGCTTTAATCCATTCGGCTGTAATAGCTTTATTAGATTAAACTCCCTGCTGAGCGAGTGAGGAACAGTGGGATTATCACACTTCCCTTTGAACAGCCAGTAAAGACAAAATAAATGGTTAACAAAATAGAGCAAATTCAGTTTGCAGGTGAGCTGCAGTTTCCAGCCCCACGTGCTGTGGATGGGCTTCGTGCCTCCCTATTATTCCTTCCTTGAAAAATGCCTCTTTAGCAGCCTGAAGAAATTCCCGAGGCAAAAAAGAAGTCCTAATGGAATAAAAGTTCCTCTTTCTCCTTTAGATGTGTTGCTAATTGCATCGTGCCCACTGCAGGGACAGTGTGAGGAAAACCTGAAACTTTATTTAAACCTCCCCCTATTTTTAGCTTCATTTTTGCCAGAGCCGTAGGTGTGCCAGTAACAGCCTTTATTCAGCGTCTCCAGAGTGGGAACGCCTAATGACTGATTTTTTATTATTTTTTTAGCAAATCTAATTAACTATTTGAAGTATTCCGTTGAGAGGCTCACGGTTACTATACACAAGCAGTGGGTGGCTCTTCTAGACTCTCTTAAAAACTCAGTTTCTTCTCAGCATTCTTCAAATCCTCGTCTGCTGGAGCAATTTGAATTTTGTTATTAGTGACTGCTGGAAATCATAATTCAATAAAGGCTAACTCATTTAAAAATGCTCCATGCTGAGCATGCATTAGGTAACTTGGGAAACTTCGGAGACACAGAAAAACATATACTAATATCCAGGTCTACACAGGAAATTGGTATGGCACTGAGCAGCTTGAAGGAGGCTTTTTGTATGTTTTTGAGAAGCTGCAGAAAGGTTGGAAGGAATGCAGTTTTTTTCTAGTAAATCTATTCCTTCCCTCTCCCCAGCATTTTTTTCCTAACACACTGGCGCCCGTCCAAAGGAATTAAAGCTCCCAACATGCAGGGGACAGTGAAAATACGCACAATAAACTTTTCTGTAATCATTTCCTAGATAAGTAAGAAAGCCATCAGGTTTCTCTTCCTGGACTCCACCCATGTCCCTTATAACTCGTCTCAGATGAGTCTGGCAGTTTTAGGGATCTCTCCAGCCCGTTTCTCCATATTCCCCTCATGGCCATAATCTTATGGCCATAGAATAAATAGTCTTGCAGCAGGGGATGGGCCTCCTGCTCGGATTTTTAAGGCACATCTGCAGCTGCAGCTGGAGCAGGCTTGGAAAACTCCTGGCCTTGTGAAGGGGTGTAATTTCCTAACCCCGAATTCTCCTTCAGAGGACGCAGCGCCGCCTCGTTCCTGCCCAGCACTGTCCGGCAGCTGCCTCTGCCGTGCTTCATTTGCTGCTCGAGTTCACCCTAGGAAATACACAGGGGTATTTTTTCCCATTTTCTTTCCCCACAAGTTGTTTCATCTTTAGAATCACAACATTTCCTGCCAACATCAGAGGTTTCCATTCTTGTCTCCTCTCTCCCTTGTTCTTTCTAGCCATTTTCAGACTTATATAGCCCTTGTGTTTCTTACCCTCGCTCCCTTTCATCCCCCAGTCCTCTCGCAGAGCCTCCCTCGTTTCAATTCTCCACTTAGCTGGCCTTCAGAAAACAATTCCCGTCTTCCACCTGGTTTTCTTCCTTTGTTGCTCAGGGGTTTGATTTCGCCTCTTTTTGTCCGCTTTCCCCTTCTTGGGTTTTTTCTTTTTTTTTCCCCTCACCCTCTTTTAAAATCGGAGAAAAGGATCAATATTATCCCCTCTCTCTGTTTGATAAGATAATGCTGGGTGAACACGGTGGCGATGGATTTGTTGTCACTGCAGAGAGGGAGGAGATGGGGGGAAGGTCTGGCTGCAGGGGCAGGGCTGGGCCCTTACAGTCTGGGTCAGGCTGGACCAGCCTGGATAAATACATGCAATTCTTCAGATAAAAATCTGGGACAAAGGCCCGAGTTCTTTGCCCAGGCAAAATGCCCAGGGAAACAAGGCGGTGTACGTCAGAGCACAGAGGCTGCTTTTAGGTTGTTTACCCAGGAGATAATTTAGGAAAGCCTGACACGCAGGAATGTCCAGCATTACACCACGGCCTGGGCACGTCTTCTAGACTTTGTGTTCCCTTTGTGATCCGTGAAAGCTTGTGATCCACAGGGCCTCAGCATCCCTGTGATGTACTTGCCGTGCTCTGAAACCTGCTGTGAAGTGCAGCACTCCGGGGGAACCCAGCCTGTTTCTGGGTGGGTGCTGCACTGACATGGAGAGGAGAAGGTTCCAGGGAGACCTCAGAGCCCCTCCCAGTGCCCAAGGAGAGGGACTGGGGACAAGGGATGGAGGGACAGGACAGAGGGAATGGCTTCCCACTGCCAGAGGGCAGGGCTGGATGGGATATTGGGAAACAATTCTTCCCTGTGAGGGTGGGCAAGCCCTGGCACAGGATGCCCAGAGCAGCTGTGGCTGCCCCTGGATCCCTGGCAGTGCCCAAGGCCAGGTTGGACATTGGGGCTTGGAGCAGCCTGGGACAGTGGAAGGTGTCCCTGCCATGGCTGGGGTGGAATGAGATGTGCTGTGAGGTCCCTTCCAACCCAAACCGTTCCGGGATTCTGTGACTCCCAAAGCCTTTTTAGTAGAGGTTGGGTTTTTAAAAACTTGGATTTTTTTTCTTTTTTCCCTAATATTGTCAGTATTGTCAATGTGTGAAAAGCAGGTAAAATTTATTAGGGAGAGAGTCGAGTCTCCCCCCCGCTCCCTCCCCCGCTCGGGGTCCCGCTGCCCTCGCTCCCTGCGGCGTCACACGTGTCTCACACGTATCCCCTCCAGCCCTCGGCCATAGCCGTGCCTGTGAGCACAGCTACCCGCGGGCCGTTCCCGGCCGCCTGCCGCGGGGCTGTGTTTGCTGTGTGTTTGCTGTGTGTTTGTTGTGTGTTCGCTGTGTGTTTATTCATGCCGTGTTGTTTTACCCGCTTTGGCCCGGCCCGGCCGCGCCGCTTCCCGGGCCGAGGTTGCCCCCTGGTGCCCCCG
>VWYP01017982.1:252126-298354 GCA_013400435.1 Pycnonotus jocosus | reverse complement strand
TGCGTGTGTCTGTGTGAGGGGGCGCGAGGCAGCGCGAGGCAGCGCGAGGCGGCTCGAGGCTGCACGGGGCCGGCGCGCGCCGCGCTCTGTGAGGGGGCACGCGCTGGCTCCCAACGGTCGAAACCGTCAGTGCCGGGGCGGGCTGCGCGCGGTGGGGACGTGGCGCACACGGGAGCCGGTGTGACGCAGACAGAAGTAGCACGGACTGTTGCTGTTTAAACGTAATGATGGAAGGGATGGACACCTTAAGGACGACTCCTTTTATCCAGGAAGGGAGGACTTCTGCGGGAAGGACACCCCAGGGAAAGACAAAGCCCCGCTGAGCGACGGCTGGTGGAGGAGCCAGCAAAGGGGCCCGGCCGCAGGAGAGGCCCCAGCAGGTATGTGTGATGTACTACAGGTCTTCTCTGTGTTCCACCCGCCTTTAGTGAGACTCAACTGAGGATTTGGTTCACTCAACGCACATGTTAATTATTTAGGTATATTGAATGCACATATTTAGGGGGCAGGGTTAATTGGGATATTAGGAAGCAAATCTTCCCTGTGAGGGTGGGCAGGCCCTGGCACAGGGTGCCCAGAGCAGCTGTGGCTGCCCCTGGATCTCTGGAAGTGTCCAAGGCCAGGCTGGACGGGGCTTGGAGCAGCCTGGGATGGTGGAAGGTGTCCCTGGCTGTGGCAGGGGCTGGGACTGGATGAGTTTCAAGGTCCCTTCCAGCCCAAAGCAATCTGAGATATCTTGTGCTTAGTTGTCTGTTTGATGCTGCTTTTGCCTTTGCTAACTCTAAGCGTGTGTATAGTGTACAACTGTGTTTCTTTAGCCTGCGTCTGGTTCAGCTTCAAGGCTTAGGACTTGCCTCTCTTGCCATGTGCTACCCCAAGAACACCTGGTTCCTCACTCCCTGTTGACAGAAAAAGGGGGCAGAGCTCTGAAAGAATCTGTCCACTTTTAGCCCGAAAGGAAGCAGACCCACACAAATTCCTTGGCAGATTAATGCTGGTGCCTTAGGATGGGGCAGGCCCACGGGAAGGGGCGTTAAGCGCGTTATTGAAGCTCTTTAAATGACATGGCGAGGACCAGAGCGCATTGTATCACAACTAAACCATGTGGCAAATCCTCCTTGGCACACCGGCAGGTAATGCCTTTATAGAGTCCTGGGTATCATCAGAGACCTGGAAATAATGGCTGAGGCCAGCACTAGGGAATATAATTTCTTTAAATGTAAGAAAAAAGCAAAACTCAGAAAATGGTGATGGCATTTTAACTAACTTCAAGTGTGCTGCTGGTTCAGTCGCCCCTTTGATGTTGCAGCCGGGTGACCTGGCCTCCCCCGCCATTCATCACTGCCTGGAAATCAAACTCTCCCGTGATCCTGCTTTACAGTCCTCCCTCTGTTCTGCTAATAAACACAATGTTAGTGAAAATAACCATCCAAGAAGCGTTCAAAGGGGATATCCATGGATGAATTTTAGTGAGAGTGCAATTTCTTACTGCCAAGCCCAAACCTTCAAACTGCAGCGCAGAAAAGATAACGTTCATCTAAACATGCAGCACTGGAATGTGAGGCTCCCAAACCCTGCTGCTCTTGGGGCAACTCTGCGATCAGAATTTCAAGGGAAATGCCTTTAGTTATTTCATTTCACCTGCATTTTACAGTTCCAGTGTTAGTTAAGGTGACAGCTGTGTAAACACCCGTTCCAAGCCATGTTTTCAAAGGGTTGGATCTGAGAATTCCCTCCCGACGGCTGCTGGACAGTGCTCAGTGAGTGGTCCCCAGGGGCCAGCAGTGCCAGTCCTGGCAGGGACTGAGCTGGGGCTGCAGTGGGCACGGTGTGTGTATAACACATGTAACACACATGGGCACGGCGTGTGTGTTACTGACCTGGGCACGGTGTGTGTGTTACTGACCTGGGCACGGCGTGTGTATAACACATGTAACACACATGGGCACGGCGTGTGTGTTACTGACCTGGGCACGGCGTGTGTGTAACACACACGGGCATGGCGTGTTACTGACCTGGGCATGGTGCTTGTGTGCAGCAGGCCTGCACACAACACGTGTGTAACTCACCTGGACACTGTGTGTGTGTCACACCAGCATGACCCCTGTCTCTGGCCTCATTTAATTTGATTGTGATCTCACAGTGGTGTTTTGATGGCTTCCTGTCATCAACACCATGGTGCCCAGGAGTCAGGACTTTGTGCCTTGTCCCTTCTGTGAGGCTGGATTAGCAGAAAATGAGGCGAGGATTTTTGGTTTGGGTGTTGGACTCTGGCACAGGTTTCCTCTGGGTTTAGCAATTGCGTTTGCAGGGTGTTGTCTGGATTGCGTAGCTGTGGATGAAGTGGGCTGGCAGAGCTTTGTGGTTGGGTGAGCACAGCTCTGCTGTGGCTTTTCAGAGCATGTGTGTTTTCTCCTCTTAGGTCTGGTGCTTTTCATCCTCGCTGCCTCTTTACCTTGTTCTGATCTGATCTGTTGTATTTGTTGTGCACAGTAACAGACGTGTAAGTCTAATACAGTAAATTGCTGTATGTATTATGGCAACACCATGGAAATATCTCTTAGCAGCAGCAGAAAAAAAACCCCTCACATTTAATTGTCTGATTTCTTGCTGAATATGGAATGGAAAATATGTTGATTTAACTCTAAAAAAATGTACAGTCAATTTAAGGGAAAAAAGAAAGAAAGGAACCCTTTACCATATCTAATTTCATTAGTAAACTGTAAATGGAAATGATGAAGAGGTATGATTTCAAAGGGCTGGGAACCCACACATTTTATGTAGCATTAATCATGTGCTCTTAATCTTTCTGCAGCAGAGCTCTGCAGCGCTTCCAGCCCGGCCATTCAGGGGGTGCTGGGCGAGGGTGGGCGGTGGAGCCCGGCCGGGACCCCCCCAGGGCAGGGACCCCCCCAGGGCAGGGACCCCCTCACGGGGGAGGTTTGTGGCCGCGTGTCTGAGGTGTCGGGGCTCTGCTGGGGCTGATGGAAACACAGCCCTGCTCGTGTTCCACATTCCTCTGTCAGAGGCTCTTTCTCTTCCAGGCTGTAAAGAGGGTTAAGAAAGGAATTGTCTCTATTATGGTAATTAAACTCCCAGGAAACAGCCTCATTAGACTAATAAAGAGTAAATAAAGCAGGCAGGACACACTTTGCCTTCCAGTAGTGAGGGCAGCGCTCATTTCCCTTCCTTTGCCCACCGCCCTGTCTCTGCTGCTGGGCCCTGGCACCCGCGTGGAATCACCTCCTCACACCTTTCCCAGCAGTTTTCCTCCTGGGCCACAGTTTTTCTTGCTGTGTTGTAGGAGAGGGAATAGATATTCGAATGCTTGGGGAAGATTTCAGGTGCATTTTGCTTCATGAAAGCCCTCCTAGTTTTGCCTGCTGGCTCCACGAGGGTGGCCCTGGCTTGGAGCTGATGCTGTGGGAGGCTGGAGCGTGCCGGCGCCAGACGAGTGACAAAGCAGGGACACTGGGCTGGGGTCTGGCAGCAGGGACACCCTGTGGGTGACACTGCTCCTCTGCTGGCCCTGGGGCAGGGGCTGCACTCCAAGCACACACAGAGCTCTCCAGCTTCTCCAGCAGCACAATACGGACGGAGAATGAAATTAGCAGTAAAAGCATTAAAATATTGATAGCAATCATTCCATGCCCTGGCTTTACTAATTAATTATTAATTTTACCTCGAAGGTTAGTGCAAGAGATGGACTTTGGTTTATCAGGCCTCTGCTTAGCATGATGTTTGACTGTGTCTCTTTAACATTATCAGGGCTCTGGCAAATAGCTCTCGTTTTTTCTGGTGAGCGGTTGGGATTTGCTTTGTGTGACTTCCTGAGGTGGGAGAAAAGAGGGTCACCAGGATATTTAGAGGGATGGAACACCTTCCCTCTGAGAGAATTAGGATTGTTCAGCTTGGAGAAGAGAAAGCCTCAGGGAGGACCCTAAAGCCCCTTCCACTGCCTAAAGGGGCTTTGGGAGAGGGACTGGGGACAAGGGATGGGGTACAGGACCCAGGGAATGGCTTCCCACTGCCAGAGGGCAGGGAGAGATGGGATATTGGGAAGGAATCCTTCCCTGTGAGGATGGGCAGGCCCTGGCACAGGGTGCCCAGAGCAGCTGTGGCTGCCCCTGGATCCCTGGCAGTGCCCAAGGCCAGGCTGGACATTGGGCTTGGAGCAGCCTGGGACAGTGGAAGGTGTCTCTGTCATGGCAGGGGTGGAGTGAGATGTGCTGTGAGGTCCCTTCCCACCCAAACCATTCCATCATTCTATTAAATAATTTTTAAACTGGGTAAACTTTGAATTTGCTGTGAAGAATGTTTTCTTCTTGAAAGCAGCTTCTGCATTGATAAAAGATTTAGGTACGGAAGTGTTGATGTGTGGCTGTGCTGGTGGGAAATTGTATCGATTTCAGTGAACTCCACACCCGAGCAGGAGCAGCGCTGGGTGTGCAGGGCTGGAGCTTTACATTTCTAAACTTCCCGTTTCCTCCCCTGCATCAGCAAGGTTTAAAAGATCTTTTACTGTCTTGAGGGTAAATACCTTTCATTTCTGAAATGGTAAAACCCAGTTCTCACTTGTTTCTCTTAAAGTGGACCCAGCTTTAAATGTGGACAAATGGAAAAAACCTTTACTAGACCCCCCCCACCCCGGGGAAGGGAGGCTGAAAACCTCCAGCTTTGGAAACAAGGATTTTTGTGCTGTCATTTTTAAAAAGGAGTCACAGAAAAGTAAAATTTTGCTGTAGAGTTATGAGAAACATATTTATCCAGTGTGGGTCCTTTTAAGATAAAGGAAATGTAGGAAGTGACAGTTTTGTGCTGCACACTGCTTGCCACTTTCAGCATCTGCAGCGTGCAGTCCCCGTGGAGCTGGGGATGTGCCTGAAGGTTCCATGTGCTGATGCTCTTCCCAGGACAGGGACTCTCCCTGTCTGTGCTGGGTGCAGGCAGACCCAGGAGCACAGGCCTGGGAGCCTTGCCTGTGAAAAGAGTCATAATGGCCCACTTATTTAAAATTTGATTGGGATTATATTTGTTAATGGAAATGGCAAATCCAGCTTGTGCATCCCTGTAAAGTACCAGGAACCCTGGGCTGGTTTGCTGCTCATCACTGTGAGTGAGGGATTGATACACTTAAGGAGTGTGTGTGTAGCTTTTATCTCCAGTGCTTTTTAAAGATCTCTGAAAGGCCTTTCCCAGCCCCTCTGCTGGGCCCTTGTCTCAGCACATCTCAGCGGTGTTGAGAATCTGCTGGGGCCCAAAGCACAAAGCTGCAGGCACAGCCTCTGCCAGCACACCCCACCGTGCTGCACTCGCTCCCTGTGCAGGGCTGTGCAGCCGCAGGGGAGCCTGGCTGTACCCTGGGTTTGGTGATCTTCAGCAAGGAAAAGGCTTCTCCTGCTCTGCCTGGCCTTGGTTGTGCCGAGCAGATGCACACTGGCTCGGGCTGTGGCCAGGGAATTGGCACTGGTGTAACAGAAATGTGTTTTTAAGAAACTTGGTCCGGTTGGCTCTGTCCTGCCCCTCTCAGGGTATCGCTTGCAGCAGAAAAATGCCACGTGACACCCTCTGTGTCCACGAAATTGCGGGGTGTGTGTCAGCACAGTGTGATCGTTTGTTGTGTGCATGTGACATGAAAGTAATCGGGTTGTGGTATCCAAAAGAAACAGCCAAGGAGGAATTTCCTGCGCTGGGATCTGAATATCTTTGTGTTGTTTCTAAATTAGGGGAATAAATACAGGATTGAAACAAATTTTCAGCTAGGATAGACAGTGGCAGTTCTGCAGAGACTGACTGGAGCTAATGCACGGGGTTTGGTGAGCTGAGGCCGAGTACAGGCTCTCCTCTCTCCAAGGACAGGCAGCCAAGCACCTTCTTAGGGTTATTCTTGAAGGAACCCTTGTTTGTGGTTTCTGTTAGAAGCTCTGAGGTGCAGAGATGAACTTCCAGAGTTCCGAGGCTGGAAAAAGCCCCCCAAAGCCTTGGGAGAAACTCGCATTGGCTTCTGCTCAGAGGTGACTGATCTGGGACAGCTGCAGGCACAGGCAATTTTTCAAGGGTTTGATGCCAACCCCTTTGTCCTCCTCCCTGCTGTGGCTCACTCGGATGCCTCGAGCATTTTGTGCCCAGAAGCACAAAGTCCTCCTGCCCCCAGAGCAGGACATCCACTGGGATACATCTTCTGCAAAGATAATTTGGGTCACATCTGTCATAGGGGGTGACAAATGGATTTATTTCCTTTGTTAGGGCTTTTGCCATGAAAACCTTTTGGGCTGTTGCTCTGTAGGTTGAGCAGCAGCGAGGAGCAGAGGCTGGGATGGGAAGCGGCTCTGTCTGAGCAGCCTCTGCTGGGCTCAGCTCTGGGGTTCCTCCCCTCCTCGTGCCTCTCCAAGGGCAGCATCTGCGGTGCCTTCTTCCCTGCGAGGTGGCCGCTGCTCTCAGCCCCTGGAGTGGCTGTGTCCTTCCCTGAGCCCGGAACCAAGCACCAGATCTGTGCTTAATGCCCAACAGCTGAGGCTGACACAGGGCCTCAGCTCTGGAGCAGCTGTGGCTGCCCCTGCATCCCTGGAAATGTCCCAGGCCAGGTTGGACGGGGCTTGGAGCAGCCTGGGACAGTGCAAGGTGTCCCTGCCATGGCTGGGGGTGGAACTGGATGAGCTTTAAGGTCCGTTTCCACCTAAACCGTTCCATGATTCTAAGGTAAGTTGTTCCTGAGTAGAAGAGAGGACAGCAGTGGGATACTAATGAGAAGCACTTTGGGACTGGGAAGAGCAAGTTATGATTTAGGAACTTGCTTCTTGGCATCTGCATGGAAATATCTGTTCTGGTCATGCAGGGAGGTCATGGAAAATAAAGTGACTGGTGTGTTTGGCTTGTGTGACTGATGTGTTAAAGATGATCTGCTCCTTCATTAGCAGCACTTAGTGATGGAGGACACCAGAGGACACTCAGGGCGAGGACAGCATTTTTAACAAGTAATTTAGAGCCTGTCTGCACTGCGGGATTAGCTGGAGGTATAACTTGAGAGCTGCCAGTAACCCGACGCTTGTGGGTGTCTGTGACTGGAGGCAGAGGGTGGCTGGGCCGAGCCAGCCGTGCCAGAGTGAGGCCGGAGCTGGGCTGGGCTGGCTCCTCTGAACGTGCCGGGCAGCGCGGGGGCTGGGTTCCAGGCTCGCTGCGAACACTTGGAGATACTTGGGAGGAGCTTGTGTAAGTGGAGAATGGCTTCAGCCGACCCCACCGAGAGCTGAGACACCCGATGGAACTCAGAAATCCACACAGAACCTTGGGACACAGCGCATAGCAGCTCCCAGTTAAATCCTTTTCTTTTTTTTCCTTGAAAAAAAATTCTTTCCACAGTAGCAGACTTGCAGCTGTTAACTAATCCCATAACAAGTGGCATTTAGCCACACATTTTCCAAATTAAATAAGCTTGCATGTTGGACTAGTTTCATACCCTGTAATACAAATACTTTCCCTGCTGGGGAAAAAAAAATTAAAAGAAAAATCCTCTCAGGCGTAGGAAGAGTGGGGAAGGGGAAGGTGGGTGTGCACGGCCATGTCGCTGCTGCTGTCCCTGTCAGCACGGCGGCTCCGCGCACAGCACCGCGTTCGCTGGGGGATCTGATGGGTTATCAAGGGCTGCTCATGCTTAAATTATTAGTTAAGGCTGTGACATTAAAGAATTGTTATTTGGTCATGGTCTCATGGCTGTATTTTGCCAGGAGGTGTTTGGAAATTCTCATCTCTGCTGTCACGTAATCTGTACTTGCCCTTTCGGTGCTTTTTTTTTCCTGGTCATTTGAATAATGTTTTCAGATCCTCAGCTGACTCCAGGCTCAGCAGCTTTGGGCCACAAGCAATTAACAGCACATGTTGGTAGAACTTAGGCTGGATCTATTTTGAGGGTGTTTGAGAGCACCTCCTCTACCCCCCACCTGCTTCCTGCACATTTTTAAGAATCCCATTAAAAAATTTTCAGGATCCCCATCCAAGCCAAATGCATTGTTTCCATGGAAACAATTAATGGGGAGAGCAATTTATAAGACTGATGTAAAAAAATGAGCACTTCATCAGCCCCCCTGCTGCTCTGATATACAATCTGGAGGCAGAGGCCGGGTGAGGTTTGCATAAGTGATATCCCTAAAAAAGGGGGAGACAGAGAAAGGAGCCTGGGAGTCTGCCTGTGGCACGGTGAGCGATGCCTATTGTGCTGCACAGGCATTATCAGCTCTTGGAAAGGACCAGGCCTTTCAGAACGCTTTTCCTCCACAGAAGGGTTTTCCCCCAGTGCCACCCCCTGCCACAGGACACACGGCTGGGGCTGGCTGGCGAGGGAGTCGTGCCTGGGGATGGCACTGGGGTCCCTGGGCAGGACCTGGCCTTGGGTTCAAAGGCTTTCAGGGGGCCCTGCTTAGAGACCTGCCTTGAAAATGTTCTCTTTGTTGGGTTTTTGAAATCGCTGTTTTATTTTCTGTTTGATTTAAATCTGCCACTTGAGCTTTCTCCCAGCCAATGTTTTGCATTGATTTTATCAATATATATATAAAACCTAATCAGAACTTGCTGCTTAAGAAGGAGACTGAGCAGGGTACCCACAGCAAAGGCTGTCATTCTGGACTGAGCAGGATTTGATTTGGAATTTCCTAAGGAACTTACTTTTTGGGAAATAGGAAAAAAATCCATGCTGTTCAGCTTTGCTGCAGCAAAAGCAGGAATGCTGTGTGTCTGTGCTCTGAAATGATGTGGCAGAGATTACAGAGCCTGCCAGAAAACATTACCTGAGAAAGGAAAATCCTTCTTGGATCTGGTTCCGTATGGAATGGGCTGGGAGGGGTGGAGCAGCTTGGGGAAGTTCAGCTCAGAGACCAGCAGGGCTGACGGTCTGTGTAAGAACGAAATGATTAAAAATCATAATCAAGCAGGAGTTGTTTGCTCCCGTTTTCCCGGATTTCCAAGGGTTTTTCCTGGCTGGGGGTGTTTTCCTGCAGAGGGCACTCGCCATCCACGAACAGCACCCGCAGCGAGGCTGCGTCCGGCAGCATCCCCTGCCAAACCCTGAGAGATGGAGAGAAAAAAATGTAAATTATGAAAGCAAATGATTCCCTGGTAGTGCACAAGGCCAGCGGGAAGAGCCTGAGATTTAAGGAGGAAAAAATCCAATGTGGGGAGCGAGAGGCTGGAGGGACGTGGGGGGCCGGGGGCTGCACTAACAGGAATCATAAACGGGTGGAAAAAGGAAAGGCTGCGTGTCTGGGTTAAAATTTAACAGCAACGGAGATGAGAGAGGCAAAAGCCTTAATTAAGGCAACATCCCAGGAAGGGGAAAGCCAACAGAGTGGGGCAAATACGGGGAATTATTTTTGGTTTGCAGCCCCGAGCGTGGGCTGTCACAGCCCTGGGAAGCAGCCTTCCTTCCGTGTGCTCCTTCCCTGCTTCTGTATGGGAAAGGGACAGACTTACAAAGAGCTCAGCCAGGGAAGGGTCGGGATCTGTCCGTGCGAGGCTCTGGAGTGCATCCCTGAGAAAGAAATACTTGGCAGCCAAACGATGAAACAGTTTAGGAATTAAATATCTTGGAGTTTGTGGAAAAAAATCTCATATTACCAACAAGCTGCCCTTGAAAACAGATTATAGAAATTGTTTGGGGTTATTTTAAACCTGGGTAGAAATGGTCTGGCACCATCTATGCCCATCACTCATCTGAGGTGGAAAAACCCCCATGGATGTGTTCCAGTAAATAGCTCGAGCATTTTATTATTTGCTTTTATTACAGCAAAGGAGCACATAAACAAAAATATCCTCAGAACCAGCTCTGCAAATGTAGGTCTGGATGTCGTAGAAATCCGTATTCCAGAGAATTTTTACATTGCTGATGAGAATTGTGAATTTATTTTTAAAGGGGTTTTTTGCTACCTGTTTTAGTCTTTTTGATTTTTTTTTCCCAAATATTTTCTACTTTTCTTTAAAAAAATCAATAATTTTGAAAAGGAATAAGAGTTCTTTTATTTTACCAAGGATTATTTTTTACAAAACATATTTTAACGAACATAATTGACATACATTTTTATGAAGTATGATTTTCATTTGCTCTAAGTTACTGATTCAAATATTACTGCTTTGAGTAAATTCCCTCCTGTCGGTATATCTGTGCTCAGTGTTATGGGGAGGAGGGATGGGAGCATTATTGTTAATAACAAATTTTATTTCAGGACATTCCAGTCCATTTTTTAATGTGTGGTTTGAGCCAAATCAGGTGAAAAAGAAGCAACCCCAGAAGGCAGAGCAGCACTGAACGAGGGGCTCGTGGAGGAGATTTCTGTAGGAGCCCCGAGCGGACGGAAAGCCGATCCCATCTCCCCCCTGGAATAACCTGGCTGCTTTGGCAAACACAAATCACAAACACTTCCAAATCCCAGGCAGGAATCAGCGTTCAGAAGGGTGCAGCTCCTTGTCAAACAAAAAGAGTCGGAATTTTCTTTCAGTGGGTTTTACCTGTGGGTTTGAGGAGGTGGCTCAGCCTGTTGGGAATTAGGGTGATGCTGCTGGGGCTCCTGCCTTTACATCAGTGGAACTGTTCTAGATGTGGGTGTCCTGTTCACAGTTTTAGGACTCAGCCTTGACAATTGGTACAAGTTAGAAGCAGGCACAGAATATGTCAGTCTCCTTGTACGTTTTCTTAACAAATTTAAATTGTTTTAACTAATTTTGGTTTTAGTTGTGATTTGACAATAAAATCTGTGCCTGCTGGGTTGACCTCCACGTGTATTTTAAGATTTAAAATTGTTGTGAATGAAAAGGAGTGTGGCTGCTTTGTGATTTCATGGTATTTTTTCATTCCCTGGTGAAAAAATACAGGTGAACAAGGAAGTAAAAAGGACTTCCTTTTTATTCCCAAATATACTAATTACTAGGGAGCAATTTTTGTGTGAAAAACGTGATTGTTCATAATTTTTGTGTGGATGTGGGATTTCCTGAATGACAGGAGGAACAGCATGTGCCTGGTTTTGATCTGTTACAGAATCTCATCCTTTATAAACTGCTTCCCCATATACAAATTATGTCTCTATTTGTACGTTTTGCCAAATATATTTGTTTTTATCTTAATGTGTGTTTCATACCTGTATATTGATAGGTAAATGCACAAATTGCTGTAAGGACTGATTCCTAAATAATCTCACAAAGGAAAATAGATGTGAATTCCAGCTGCTGGTTTCTCAGGGATGCAGAATAAACCCAGAACTGAAATCTGCAATCCCTCCTTCCCGAATGGATCCGTGTGAGCAGCTTGGCCACGGGAGGAAACGGCCGGCCCCGGACAGTGGCCCCGGACAGTGGCCCCGGACAGTGGCCCTGGGGTGTCCTGCAGTGTCACTGCCCAGCCCAGGAGCCGCCTCTTGGCTTTCACCTGACCCTTCCTGTTATCTCCCTTCCATGTCACATTCCCTCTTGTACAGATCTTCCCATTCATAAAATCTTTTCCTGATTGTGGCGGCGAGGGCTGGGGTGTATCAGGAATAAATAAGATCCCGAGCAGCAGCTATTCGTCAAAGCCCTCATTTCCTGGAGTTCTGCCCTGATCCCTCTTGCATGCATCGCATTAGAGGGCAAAATCTCTTCTTATTTATTTTATACTTTCTTCTGTCGTTTATTAAACATCAGAATGCTGCGGGTGTGCTCGGCCCCGGGCTCAGGCAGTCCCGCCTGGCAGCGCTTCCCGCCAGGGCCGGATCCTCACCCTTGGTTGTGGGGATATCGAAAATGTGCTCAAACTCGCCCAGTCCTTTCCTGTCTCCTGGCAGGAGCTGCCCTCACTCCCGGCACAGCCCTGGGGGTACGGGGAGCTGCCTGGGAACCCCCCGTGCCCTTGGTGGGGATGGGAACGGCCGGCACAGCCCGGGCTGGAAAATGGCCCCTTCGGCACCGGCTCAGGCAGCTCCCCCCGTGCCGTACTGGGAGTCATGGAAAGATATCGGGGCTAATTGATAATGGTGCGATGAATGCAGTAATTCCCTTCCCCTCTTTGCTCCATCCCATTTCAACGGGGCTGGTGTGGATTATTTTTGTTTGGTTGGAATTTTTAAAAATAAAAAACCCCAACCAAAACAAAACCAAACCGAAACAACAGGATCATATGCAGTTAATTCTATTTATTTTTAAGTTTTTATTCTGGATTGACATTTGTAATCTTCCAGAATATTATTTGCTATTATTTTCTGCTTTTCCCTCTGGCTTTCTCCCTCCTTCAGCTCCTGTTTCCCTCTCACCCTGCTCACTGGATGGGTTGCATTTTCTCCCCGAGCTGAAGCCGTTGCTCCCCGTGCATCAGGAGGAAAGGATTAGCTGTACTTCTCTCAGACCTGAGGCATTACTATTTCTTCCCCATACTCAGCCTCCAATTGTCTGGCTCTATCTGGGTCCTAAATCCATCCTGAATTGGTTTGCTAGCTGGCAGATTTGTGTGTTCCATCTTGTTTTGGGACCTGGCTTTCATCTGAATATCTCAAATAATTTTCTGTTTTTCCAAGGAGAAGTTTTATTACATGCAGACAATCTGTATATGACTAGCGAAAATGAGAAGATAAAGGGTTGATTGAAAACATGTCAAATGCTGGTTTTTGCCAACAACGCCGTGTTTGATCGTGGAGGGAGCAGTGACAAACCCTCGTGTTGGGAATGGATGGGCTGGCGTTGGCCTCTGGGAGAGAAATGGTTAAATTATGCACTCGCTGGAGTATGAAGGCAGTTCTTCTTTGCTGACAGATAGTTTGACCAGTGTCAGGTTATCCCGATGCGTTCAGCATACCTTCATTGCATCATAAATAAAACAGACAAATTACTTTTTTTTTTTTTCCTCCTAGGGTGGAATAAGCAGGAGGAAGGGGAGGGATAGGGATCGGGACAGATGGGGGTTCAGGGGGGGTGAAGAATTAGAAGGAAAAGAAAAAAGAGAGAGATCTTTGCAGACACTCTATGAATCTCTGCTTGGCAGCTGAGAACAATGAGAAAAGCAAGCAATTACCTCGAATCCTTCNTCTCTCCCTCTCTCTTTCCCCCTTGTATATCTAATTTAATTCTTCAAGGCATGGCAGATGTAACAAAGAAAGGAGGGTCTGTGTGGATGGGCCACTTCCCCGCGCAGGACGGAGCCGTCCTCCATGGCAAACGTCCTTTTCCATTCCCTGCCCTGGCAGACTCCTGCACCCTCAGCAGCAGCAGCCATGAAAGAGGAGCAGAAAGGTATTTTATAGCTCCGGCTCTTTTACAAATTCCTCCCAAATCCAGTGGTGTGAATACTCAATCCCACTGGCCGGGCACAGGAAGCCAATGTGTTCTTTATCTCCAGAAATCCATCCCGGAGGGGCAAACAGAGCCCTTTCCCCACTTGTCCCTCAGCCCCTGTTTTCAGTGGTCTCTTTACCAGCGGCCCCCTTATTCTCCCAGAATCCGTGTAGGATTTAAATTCTCGTTCTTGAATCTTTTTTATCCCCTTTTTTTCCAAAGCAACACTAGCAAATATTTCCTGAGGTTGCTGGGTCTGTACCAGGAATGTCCCTGGGGGGGTTCCCCTCTGCTTCCCGCCTCGGCCCCCATGGGAGAGGGGCACTGCCGTGCTGGGTTACCTGGGTGTGACGGTGAGGAACACGAAGGGCCCGTGTCCCCTGGGGGCCGTGAGCCTTCCAGCTGTGAGAATGGTCGTTCCTGTAGAAGTGTTGCAGCCTTTTAATTGCTGAAAAGCCTTTAGGTAACAGATGGATTTTCATTTTGGAGGTGATAAACACTGCAGGTATGGTAGTGCTGATGGGATGGCTGCTTCTCTCAGTCACCCATGTGCTGTGCTTAGGGCGACCCTGGGTGTGCAGTGTGGTGGAATGATCTGGGAGCAGTGTCCAGAAACCCCCCCATGGCCAGCACAGGGAGTGTCTTGCTTGTTAGGGTCCCCTGGTTGCTGCCTCCCCCTTCCCACCCAGCGTTTGGCTTTCAGGGGACATCCATAATTTTGTTTGTCCCGTGCTCTGTTACAGAGCTTTTCCTTGCACTGCTTGGAGTCACCCCAACACCTGCGTGTCGGGATTTAAAAGGGGACGAGCTGTCTGTTGCCATTGCCTTTGCTTTTAGAAGCAAACTGAAACCACTATTAGACTTTTAATAATTTAAGCTAAAAATGCCATTCCTTATGGATGTCTGTGGCTGTATTTTTACAGTCAAGGGATGGAAAGGAACATTATAGGAAATTTAAAGGAGGCTTTGGGTATTAAATCTTCACCTCTTCCAGAAGATAACGCAATTCCGTAAATCTGCGCGAGACCTTTGTTTAACCCACCCCCCGCTAGCGCGGGCAGGTTTTATAGGCGCCTGTCTCGCTGCCGCTCACAGCCGGTGTTTTACATAATACCCTTCAGCATCACTGATATTAACCTTGATGGCATTATTATTGCTATTTACAGTTCATATGCTGGCAATGGTAAACTTGAATGGGATTAATGAAATAAATTAAGTGATGGAAATATTAATGCTATTAACAATCAGTAACAATGGTTGACAGCATAGGAAAAAGAATAACCTGCCATTAACCAAGCAGGGTAGGATCTCTCTCGCATCAGCATAAAGGTATCTGACACTTCATTTTGATAAACCCAAGATTAATTTTCTTTCAAGAAACGGCTTCTCCAGGGTCTTCATGCTTCTGTGCTTCAAAACTGAGCTCCTGGCATGTTTCCCATGTCACCTTTGTGATGACCAAGAGCAGGAGCTTGGTGATAAGGACAGGCCCCGTGGGCCCCGTCCAACACCGCTGAACTTTGCCTCAGTTTGGTCCCACAGGGATTCTGGGCTTCATGAAGCTGCTGCAACACGTTCTCTGTGTCCCTCTTCCAGCAAAGGAAAAGACCCCTTGCTGCTGGTGTGAATTTACAGCTGGAGGAGCCACTGGTGATGCACAACTGGTGTTTTCTGTTGTGCCATTTCCATTTGAAAAGTGAGATTTATCCAGCTGGAGGGTTAGCAGGCTCCTGGGCTGTTGGGAGCTGCTGGATGTAATTTTGGGTTGATGTGGTACTGAAGGGGATTTCTCTTCTCCATCCCCACTAAACTGGCTTGGGAACAGGAAAAGGGGACTTTGCCAGGCCCGCAAGAGATGCAATGGCTCCTGAGCTGTGTAGGGCTTACTGTGATTTTACCAAAGCCCTGGAGAGCAGAAATACTAGCCTGCCTTCCTTTGTGTTCCTCCTGGGAGGTTTATCCTAAGCCAGAGCCCAGGTTTATCAGATGTGACCATGTTTCAGCACCCAGAGCCTTTGTGCATTGTTGCTCGTGGGGCAGATGCTGAGGCTCTGGACGATTCCCTGCTGATAAGGTGAGCAGAGGTTGGAGAGGAAAAAGTGTCACTAATTTTTTTCCCCTTTCAAATGTGTCTTGCCAATCCTTCCCAGCTGGCTGAAAGCTTGGGTTTCTCACACTAGGGAAGAAAGTGAGCCCATAAATAAAGCAGGGCAGGACACCTGGAAAGAATAAAGTGCCCTTCTCAGCCTTGCAGGGGAGGACGACTCGGTGTCTGCCGGCTGGGACAGGGAGGCGATGTGGGAAAGGAGCCAGACTCGGGGCTGGGCAGTGTGGGGACGCTCGGGAGATGCTGCTGTGCTCTGCCATAACAATCTGGCAGCTACAGCACGGCTTTCAGTGCCACTGATGGTGCTCTTCTGCTGAAGCCCACTCTGATGAGCACTTGCCACTGGTCTGGTAACGCTGCCTTCAGTCAGACTGGGGCTGAAATCTGTTTCTTAGGATAACCCCAAATTTCAACTCCTTAAAGGCTTCAGCTCTGGGAGCTGCTCAGGTCAGGATTCCCAGGTTGCTTGCAAACAAACAGGGTCATGCAGCCATGAGACCGAGTTGGAGTGTTTGACTCTTTTCTGTCACATCTTGGGTTATCTTGTGTCCAAATTTCAATGTGTGTGGGGTTTTTTTTCTGTGAGGAGGAAAACCCTTCTAATAACTCATGTTCATTTACTTTCTGGTGGGAAAAGTGTTCAACCACCTGAGATACTCCTTAGACAATTCCCTTCAGTGGAAATGGTATTCTCCTGATTCTCAAACCCCAGCTTTAGGAGTGCCTGAAAAGGAATAGTAGACTTTGATCCAGAGACATGAAATACGGCCAGAAAAGCCCATTGTTTCACCAACAGCCTTATCTCTGCTGCTCTCCCTGCCACTCTCAGAACCCGAGACTCTTTTCGGAGCACATCAGACCCGTGCGTTCATTGTGCACTCAGGGAACAGATAAAGAGCACACCTGCTGTTGCTCAGGCTCTGAAAACGCCTCACAGAGCCTCGGCCAGCGCTGGGCAGGGCTGTGCCAGCAATGTCCTTCTGTGTGGGGACAGCTGTGCCTGGTGCAGGTTCTTTCACTGGGGCCTTGCAGAGCGTCTGGCACGTTCTGCGTTACAGACACGTTTCTGTGCAAGAGGTGGTTCATAGTCTGCACTGTGCCACCTCCAGCTCTGTGCTGTTGAGCACTGAGGCGTTTCCCCGGGCTCTGTTGCCTCCTGTTCTCTCCCCCGTGCCAGGGTCTGTGCTCGGTGTTGCTGCTCGGTGCCCTGACAGGATGGCTCCCAGCACTGCCTTTGCAAGGGAAGGGGAGACACTGTTGGTGCTCCTCTGAAGGGAAGCTGCTGCGGGCAGGAAAGGACATTCAACAAATATGGAACCCAATAAACAATTGTACCTTGAAGTAACAGGTCTAAGGGCTGATGAATTGCAATCCCAGTTTAACACCAAAATGTGGGGGCACTTCTGGAGACAGGCAGCTCCTTTGGCCCTGGGGTTACAGAGTTGTCTTGGGATACTCAGAAAATTTCTCTTTTTAATTGCTTCTGGCCCTAATCATTCATTAGCCACTGCTTAGGTCCCATCAACCCATGAACCAATATTCGGGGTTATTTGAGGAAGAATCCTGTTTTCTGTTCCTTCTTGGTGAAGGTAAAATGGCTGTAATGTGCTTTGAGATGGAGCCTCACTTCTGGAGGGATAGAAATGGAATTAGCAAACATAAACTGCATTCAAAATATCAGTTACTGCTTTATCTTGTTGCACTCTGCTTTCCTCCCTGTCCTCCTGTCCCTCCCTCTGTCCCAGCCCCTTTCAGAGCAGAGCAAGTAGTCATTGTGGGGTGGCTTTGTATCCACTGGTTTCACTCGCATATTCCTGCTGCAAGGCTGTGAGTTAGTTACAGCACGTTGGGTTTGCTCACGCTTTTCCTTGGAAGTCTTGTAAAATAGCCTGAGAGAGCTGACAGCAGGATAAGACCTGGCATAAAGTTGGGAATAATCTTTTTGAATGCTACAAAAAACCACCAAAATACAATTTACTTTGCTGTTTTTAGCTTTGCATCCTTCAGGCTGCACACGTTTCTAAGCACCTTCAGTTCCCACTTATTTTAGTGCTCCCCATCTCCTAAGAGCAATTCAACATCTGAGAGCTTTGGATCCAAAAGGGGTTTGTAGGAATAATGCCAGACCCGTGGGGAGGGGGTCAGGGGATCAAAGAGAGGGGGGTTAATGTTGGCTGCCTGTGCCTAAATCTGTTTATCCACCTGAAACCAATAACATCGCAGAGATAGGGATTCTGTAGGTACTAATTATTCTCCTCATTCCTAATTCTACTCCAGGTTGGGCTGGTATTAGGTGTAATTGTTTTTATTAGACAATAATACTGGAAGCAACCATTTATAAACTCACTAAAGCTGCAGAAACATTTACTCTCAAAGTTTCATGAAGCTTTTTGTGATTTTTGTGCATATTGTGGTTAATATTTCCAATTAAGCTATCACACGTGCTGCATATATTATGTGATTGTACTGGAGGAGCAACTCAGAAATTACAAGACAAGGACACAACAAAAAGTTAATTAAAAATGTGAAGGCCTTAAGAGGCAGAGAGAACAACAAATTTCAGGAAATTAATAGTCTAGATTAAAAATTATTCAGGGCCTTCACTCTAATGGGAGCCCATTTTAATATTCAGCATTCCATGTCAATATTGGAAGTTTAAATCCTGAAATGTGAATTTCCACGCTTTTGTGACATTGGCTCACAATCTTAACGTCCTTTTAATGTACTTTTTGTTGTGTAAATCTGTGTAAGTACCATCAGTCATCAAACCTGACATGTGCCTGGTGCGGCAGCCCCAGCCTGCATCTATTAGGGCTTTTTGTGTTTGTGCAGTGGATCCTCCGTAGACAAATTCCACTGAAGGCACAAACCTGCTAAAGGAATACGTTTGTTTTCCTCTGAAACAATAGACCTGCACCAAAGGAACATCCAGGGAAAGAGTAAGTCATTGCAAAAGATAAATTTCTTTGCTGCAGCAAGGCAAAATGTCCCAAGGGTCTGACCTGTTGAGGAGGTGAAGCTGTGGACTTACCAGGGCAGGGGGCAAACCCAGTTAGGATACAGACCATCATTTAAATAATTTAAACATTATGAACAAAAATCCAGCCAACACCTTGTGCTTTTCGTGTGGTGCTGTGGTGCTGAGGTGTTTTAAGAAAATGTAAGGAAAACATGAATGAGAACATTGCTCCCACCTGAACTTCAGCGTGTGGCTGAGCTGAACTCACATATCAACAACAAGCTGGCAGCCACACGGCATTTTATTTAAATGTATTCAAATTTAAAACACGTTTTGCCAGTGTCCACAAATAAACAACAGGAATAGAGCAAGGGTTTGAGGAGAGCAGGGCCAGCATAGCCAGCTGCGTGCATCTGTTTTTCCTGACCCCGGGACGGTGCTTTGCTGAGCTGGGGTGCCCTGAGTGCCCCTCGGTCAGGGTGTGGCCCTGGGGCTGCAGGGGAGCAGAGGCATCTTCAGCCGGCAGCTGAGAGGATGGGGCTGAAGGACCGTGCTGGATAAACCTGTGTCACACAGCAGGCACCCGCAGCCAGGGGCAAGGACAGGGCAGGGGAAGGGCTCAGGATTTTCTCCTGCCATGACAATATCTTTTTGCAATTTCTTATTGTAAAGATGGGAAAGGTGATGTCTTTGCTGGCCATGGAGAGGTCTCTGGAAAGTGCCAGGGAAAAGCTTTATGAAGGTCTGCTCTCAGTACATTGTCAAATATCCTTCAAAGTGTGTTTGTGGGGAGAGGTGAATGGTGTGAGGTGCACAAGAAAGGGAGAGTCACCCCACACACCTGGTGCCTCTCCAGTGCTGCTGGAAGGCCAGAGGGGTCCTGGCAGCTTGCTGGACTGGGTGCTTTGACACGGTGCATGTGAGGATTGCCCAGCTGACACCTGGGCAGGGAAACCCTGCAGGAGCATGGATGAGGTCAGTCTGCACGGTGAGCACCAGGCAGCTCCAGCCGTGAAGGGAATGCATATTCCTGTCTGGGTTTGAAGTACATTGTTTACCTACCTGACAGAGTCGAGCTCTAAGAGTACTTTTATGGGTGTCTGCTCTGTGCTTGGCACTCTGAGCTGGAGTTTTGGCCGAATTCTGTCCATAAATAGATTCATTGCTGTCAGTTGGAGTTGTGGTGGCAGCATTTGCCCATTATTGTGTTATTTTAATTCCCTCAAGAATCTAATGAAAATTAAGTGAAAAAATAAGGCTTTCTGTATTCTGTTTTCAAAATGATGGATTGATAGAAGGACAGGCGACTTTGACTTGTAGGCTGAAGATTTTATGCATATATACATAACAGATATGGAGACAGAATTTTTCCCTTATGGCAATGGAATGGTTTTGATAGTCTCCATTAAAATAGATTTGAAAATACCATTTGTTTTATGTTTAAACCTTAAATTAAATTTTTCAATAATAAAGTATGCTTATTATAACCCAATTCTATCAATCACCAAAATGAACAGCATATTGGTGGGTTCAAGGAAGTAAATAAATGTGTTATTTTACTGCATATCAGGAAGGTTGACTGGGTAGAAGAATTCTAACTGGGTTAGAGGTTTAAGCATCATTCCAAGGACTGGCAGTGATGCAGAGTGCTGACCCTGCCTCTCAGGGCCTTGGACAGAGGCTGGCAGCTCAGACAGGGCAGAAAAGTGTGTCGCTCTCTGTCCAAGCTGTTCCCGTGGTTGCTTTCAGAAAGCACCTTCAGAGGTGTGGTGTTGGGGAAGCCACGTGATGAGCCGTGTTCTGCAAGGACGTTGTTTGAGTTGTTGCTATGGATCTTCAGCTGCTGTGTTTGTCTGGGGTCATTGTGATAGTTAAACTGATTATTTTAATACGTGCTTGGAGACACGCTGAATGAGAAAATAGTTCTAGATAAGATTTGGTTCTTGGCTGGAAGCAGGTGTGGGCATGGGGGAGCATCTCCCTCCTTGGTCACTGCTCAAGGCTCTGCAGAATCTCTCCTTTGCACAGGGCAGTGATTGCCTGTGCAGGAGGTTGTGTCAGTGCTGTAGGACAGGGGCCCTTGCACTGAACAGGAATGGCTGGGTGGATGTGGGTGTTTCCAGGTGCTGGGCTGTCACCCTGCATGTCCCAGGGATCCCTTCCAGAGTGAAAGTAGCTCTAGGAAGGAGGCACAGGCACTATTGGCACCTGGGTTTCTGTGGGTGGTGCTGTACCAGGCATGTCCTGGTTTCCTTCATGGAGCACAGAGTGCCCAGAGCTGGCTGCAGATGTGGGATGGGAAGCATCCCTCTGTTGTGTCCTGCACTCCCACACTTGCTCTGCACACGGGGTGCTGCTGTCCTTACCCAGCCTGGCCTGCCCTGGACTCAGAGCAGCTCAGGGCTGGGAGCTGTGCTCCTGCCTGCTGTTCCACTGGGCCCCCTGAGTGCTCTCTGAGAGGAGGCATGAATAAATCACATTACAGTAGCCTGAAGAAGAGGTCACAAATCTTTTTGAAGAGGAAAAAAAGCCACTTCTGGCCACTGCTGAAACATGAACTTGCACATGTATCCTGTTAGAAAAAATGAATTCCATGTTGGGAAACTTATCGACATGTTTGGGCATAGCTCATAGACAGGGAGAGCTACTAACACTCCGGTGACACCTTCCAGATGTTCTCCCTTCAATAATTATCCATCTGCTCCAGGCTGGCTTGCTGCTCCCTGGACATCCCGGGCAGGCGGGATCACAGCCGCTGAAGGCCACTGACAGGTTTGGCAGAGGTGGAAATATTCCGGCAAGTGGAATAAATTTGGAGTGTTCCGGGTTATCCGTCACTAATGCAGCTCAAAAGAAGGAGCAGGGACAGAGTTCAGAGCTCGCCTCTTGTTCAGCCCCAGTGGGGACACCATCCCTCCACCCTCTGCTGGGGAAGGCAGACTCTGCTGCCCAGGTTGTGCTCTTCCAGCCCCCACTGCTCACCACGTGGAGTGTGCACACCACGGGAGCAGCTGTTAGAGGTGTTGATGTAGCAGATCATCAACTGCCATCAGCATCATGGAGAGAAAAATTGCCATGACAGGTTGAAGTCTGTTCCCAAATTACAGGAAAGCATGAGAAGGTGAGAGGTGCTCCCCACCAGTTGTTTTCACAGAGCAGGTTGGTCCCAGTGCGTGGGGGTTCATTCAGGGCCTCCCTTCTGCACCCCAGGGGTCTGTCCCACTGCCAGCCCACCCAGCCAGCACATTCACAGGGCTCCGGCCACTGCAGCTCTAGGGAGTGCAGAAAGGAGAAAGAATCTGTGTTTCTGTCATAACAGGTGAAATCTCTTTGTACAGATGCTCTGGAGATGAAATGCATAAAGTGGAGCTCGCACAGGTCTTTTGTTTTACACAACGTGCGAAAGCTCCACAAGCAGAACCCGCTGAAGGCCTGGCCTTGCCTGTGTGAACAGCACTGAGGAAAAGGGTTTATCAGTTCAAACCAAACTGGATAATTGCTGATCGGGGTTGGCAGTTCTGGCCCTCCCCCCAGTTTTTTGTCCCTTGGGGAGTGAAAGAACTGAGAACAGAACTTAGTTAAAAAAAAAACAAAAAAACCCAAAAAACCCAAGATTCACAAGATTCAGATGAACTGAAAACCTTCGGATCAGGAATATTCATCAAACATGAAATTTTTGGTGTGCAAAATTCTTTAGATTACTGTAATTGGGTTTTGCTGTTTGTGACTTGAGACTTATGATGTCATTTCATGTTTATCTGTGAAGGGACCTGGGTATAGCATCATGTGAACATGACCAAGTGTGATGGAATGCCAAAAGCTAAAGAGAAACAGATGAGTCCTGGGCTGGATACCTGCTTTACCCTCATATCTAATAAGGAAAAAGCTGGGATGTGGAAACAGGGTGAACAGTAAGAAGAGAAAAAAATTTGGCACGTCTTTTGTTGAAATTCAATCCTCCCCCTCCCTAGTATGCCCAGAAACCATCTGCAAACTTTTCAATCATTTTTAGGATACAGTGAATTTTATCATAATTTTGTCAACCAAAACCATATGTGCTTTTCCTATTGACAACATAGAATAACAAAATCATATTTGTTCAGACCACAAGGCAGGTAATAAATAACTGTGGACACACTTCTACAACTTAATGTTTTTTTGGGCTTTTTTTTTTTTTAAGGTATTGAATATTACCAAAAAATTTAATTTGGGAGGTAAAGTAAACTTCTGAAGAGAAAACCATCTGAGAGAAAGCTCGTGGCTCAATAACATTCACCTTCCTGTTAGACTGATTCTAGCTCAGTGTCCTGAGGCCATAACAAAATGAGCTCTTCCCCTGCTTGCCCACAGCCTTCCATGGTTATCCATGCACGTGGTTATCCACAGTTATCCATGCACGTGGATATCCACAGTTATCCATGGGTGAAATGTCCCACAGGAATTAGTGATTAGTAACTGGCTTCACCTCTCTTAACCCTTGAGACCTGGTGTAACCATTGAGGAAACCAGCCCTTCCTCGGGAGCGCCTGGGCAGTCCCTTCACTGAGCAGAAGGTGTGGATGCCACCTTCAGCAGGGACCTCTTGAGCCGTGGCTGTTGCTGGGAGGGTCAGAGCTGGGACTGCCTCCCATCCTACCCCAAGGTGTCAGCCCAGGGACAGCAGGTGGAAGAGGGTTGGTGGTGGTGATAGGGAATGGCGGGGAGTGTGTTTGAGAGGCTTGGAGTCCCAGAGTGGGTGTCCCCTCTGGCTGCAGGGTGGCCGAGGTGGCCAAGTGTTGGGTGGTGAGTGTGTGTGCTGAGGTGCTCAGAGATGTCACCTGTGTACCCTTGGTCCTCTGCTGCTGTCACCGGTGACAAACAGATGTTGTGCTTTGCTCGCAGCTCTCGTTGTCTGACTGCATCTCTGGGGCTGGGCCCGGGTGCCACCACCCTGCTGAGGGGCTCAGCTGGCACCTGAGAGCCCCGCCAGGCCCCTCACCCGGGCACCTCCTGCCCTGAGCTGCGCATCTGACTGGGGACCCTCTGAGCTCCTGGGCTCCCCCAGCCACGGGTGGGCCCAGCGTTCAGCTCCTGCACAGCTGCTCCAGGGACTGAACCTGCTGATGGAGCTTTCCACCGCACAAGGGGCTCTTCAATACGTGCTTCAGTAGCAAATCCAGGAGATTGAGGGGAAATGTGCAACTGTTGGACTTGGGAAAGATGCATTGGAAATACCCAAAGGGTTTAGATTCCAAATGCAGTAGAAATGAGGGTTTGGGGGTTTTTTCTCTCTTCCAGCAGATGCTCTGTTTTCCACCCCTTTTGCTGTTTTCTAGCAGAACTTCTGCCTCCTCCTGTATGGGGAAATGAAGGTCAGTGCTTGCCCTGTTCCTGAAATACAGGCCATTTTCTTAGAAATCCTCAATTTTCGAGACAAAGCACCTGTGCCCAGGTTTCCTTTCAGGCAAATGAGAACACAGTCTGTTTTGCAGTGAAAATGAGACTATTTTTAACTCTGAAGAGCTCTCATTAACACCTAATTTCTAGGTAAAGGAGCCACTTGTTTTTCCTTCCTTTCTCAGCATTGAATGAGGGCTATTTCATAACTCTGTTCTGTAAGGTGATCAAACCTGCAGGATCCACAACTCCTTTCGTAACTCACCGTGCCGATCGCTTTGTCTGGGTTATAAATTCAAGCTGTTGCCACCAGCCTCCTTTTTTCTCTTCAATATTTTAATATTGCATCTAATATTTAACAAGCATAGAAACGAAAATGCTGTGGAATGTGTAACATAGGACTGTGAATTGGGTTGAGGCTGCTAAAAATCCTTGTTCTTTGCAGAGGTTGGTGTTGCTTTTGTGTTGGTTTGTTTTTAAACCAAACCAGAAACCACTCCAAGAGCACTAAAGGAAATCTAAGAGGCAAAATGCTTTGCAGGTCTGGGTGCTAATAAACACAAGAACCCTGTTCTGAGTACACATTAAAGAAAAACAAGATGAGGGTTTCTTTCACAGCTGCCTCAGTTTGGAGGCCAGAGTTTTAAAAAAAGCACCTTCTGCCTTCCAAAACCAGAAGGCAGTTCCATTGGGGCAGCTCTTCTGTGCGAGCAGGGTGAGGGCCAGGAAGGGAAGCTGAGTTGGAGAAAGTGCTACTTAAAGTAAATGCTAATGATTTAAAATGTTACTCCTTCTGTGCTTTTAGAGACAAGGAAAAGAAAAAAAAANCTTCGGTGCTTTTAGAAAAAAGAAAAAAAAAAAAAAAAAAAAAAAAAAGAGTAATAAAGGCTTCCAGCCTGTACCTCATCTCCAGTCACTCCTGTGAAATTCCCAAGAGAGCATCCAGGCTCCCCTCTCCCCCTCTTTAAAAATGGTGGACCTGGAACCACTTACAAGAGAGGCTTAATAAGAGGCAAATGTGTTTTATATTTTGTATCTTGTTAAGTGAAAAAAGATGGATTCTCACAAGTAGTCTCCTGGTGCAGATTTGAGTGGTCTGTGCATGCAAATGTTGTGATGCTTCGGCTGCCAGCATCCCGCTCCAGTCCCCCTTGGCCACTTAAAATCCCACCCCCAGAGCGAGCTGAGATGAAATTGCTTCATTTGTTCAATGGATCTGCAGATCTGGGGAGCTTGTTTCTATCTGATTTGCTGATAATTTACTCCTCATTTGATTTTTTTTCCTTTTCCCCCCACCTTAGAAAGGAAACAGTGTCTCAGCTCACATCTCTTCCCTAAGGAGGGAGGAATTGTTTCACCGGGCTGAGAGGATGATTGAAAGCAACTGAAAAATGCTAAAAAAGACCTACACAAAGATTAAACATTTTTTAGAGGACAAGAAAACCCCTTTACATCTGAAAACTGATAGCAAAATTTTTAATTTATGCTTCTAATTGCTGAAAAATCTGCTAGAAAAAGCCACGGTGCCTTGTGAAGGTGTGTGTTGAACAGTGAGACGTGTTCCCCCTCAGATAATCATTTTTATGACCTTTTGGTGCAAGACAGTGCTGTGCTCACTGTCGGCTTTCACTAGTCAGTGGTGAGGAAACGCCTTCTATTTGTCTTTGATCCAGAGATCTGGATTGCTAAACCTGATGGCCACAATTAAAGACAGTCCCACTGCAAACCTGACCTCTGCCTGCTCTCAACTTCATGTAAACTTTTCAATATGGATGTAATTTTGTATTAAATTACCCGTGCTTTATTGCTTTTTAGCACAGCGCTGTCCCGTTGCCTTTGAAAAAGCCAAAGAGTAAGAAAAAAGAAAACTTGCAGTGCATCTGCTCAATTATGTAATTATAGACTTGTTTTCCTGCATTTAGGAGCCTTTTTGGATGCATTGTCCGTTGGAAAGCTGTGATACTTGTGGTGGGTTGGTTTGCTGTGTCCTTGGAGCACGTCCAGAATAAAACACGGAGCTGCAGTTGAGGGTTTGCTGTCCTGAAGAGCTTGTGCTGACGTGTGCTCTGTTTTCAGGGCAGTCCAGTGAGCTGGGAGGTTTCTCCTCCAAACCTAAACATGACATCAGCCCGGCGTTTTCACTCTGTGCTCGTGTGGGCCTCTGTTGCACCTGGCTGTGCCAGGGGATTGCAGCACCAGGGCCCTTCCCTAAGGGAGCCCAGCCTTCCTGCAATGCCCCAGCCCTGCAGTGTCCCACGCCAGGTTGGACGAGGCTTGGAGCAACCTGGGACAGTGGAAGGTGCCCCTGCCCATGGCTGGGGGTAGAACAGGATGAACTTTCAGGTCCCTTGCAACCCAAACTGTTCTGGGATTCTCTGATTATGCTGAGGAACAAAAGATGTTTGAAAAAAAAGCTACACTCACCCCTTTCTCACAGCTAAAAATGATGTAAGGAAATGGAATTTTTCACCTAAATATATGTCTTGATTGAAAATCTTGGACCTTTAACAGGAAAAACAACTAATTTTTGAAAGCAGATTTTTTTTAAAAGTTTTTTATTTTTGATTAAACTGAGTCAAACAATTCTTTGTGGAAATGGACTGGGTTGGGTTTATTTCCCACACAAAAAAAGGGAGAAAACACTTTGTGACAAGCTTTAATCAAAAGGCAGTTAAGGGGATGTTTTCTCATGTGGATTCCATTTCCTGGGATGCTGAGCCCAGGAGCTGAGCTGTCTGCGTTTTCATCCGACGCATTTGCTGTGGAGCAAAGAGGGAAACACTGGGGCATTTTAAAGGGTAGAATCTGCAAGCAGCTTGGTGGGTGCAGTGTGAGCCTTCCTGGGGAGCTGCGGGGCTGCAGAGAGGACGGAGCTGTTTTTCATCTCTATTCCCTTTATTTAGAAAGTGAATTAAACCATAACTTGTATGAGGTATTTTGTTGGGTTTTTAAAATTGTTATCATTAACAACTCTAATTCTGGATTTTTAAAATATTATTTTGGTATTACCAGAACTGTCCACTCCATTTTTGCATCTGTCTATGCTCCTCTGCTTGGCATGCTCAGTGTCAGGGAGTCCCCAAGTTTAATTTACATTTGTGGAAAGAAATTCCCCTGATTGGTTTCAAATGCATCACCTTTTAATTTCATGGAGGATGCCCAGGTACTCGTGTTATGAGATGGCCCAGAAGCAGCTGATCTACCCCCTGTGTAGGTTGTTCATTATCTTATCACTGTTGTTATGTCTCCTCTTATTTATTGCCTAGTTAAGATTAGAAAAAAAAAATTCTTTCACTCTGGTCATACAAGAGATTTTCCATATCCCTGATCATTCCTGGCAGGTTGCTGTGAATCATCTCTAATTGTGCAATATTATTTTGGAAGTAGGATGGTCACTGCTGTACATTGCAGCTGAAAATACCCCATTTCCATGTGTTACACGTTATTTTCCTGTCTTGTCATCCTCCTGTACTGTTTCTCTCCCTCATAAACCGTGGGTTTGGTGCTTTGCAGTGCTGGAAGCCTCTCTCGCTCCAGGTCTGGGGCTGCTTCTCCTTTGCTCGCGATGTCTCCTGAAGGAGTCGGGGTGGCCGCGCCTCCCGTGTGTGCACAGGCGCTGCTCCCCCTCGGGCTGGGCACAGGAGAGGGGAGAGTTCAGGCGCTGCTCTTTGCTCATCTTGCTCCCGGTGTGAGCTGCCCCAGGGCTACGCGGCCACCAGCACCTGTGATGGTGACGGGGGAGCTCTGCTGCTGCTGCTGCTGCTTTCTGCGGGGAGCTTTGGAGAGCCCTGGCTGGGATTGCCCCTCGTTTGGTGTTCCTTTGTTGTTACTGCGGCTCTTGCTTTGTGTCCTCCTGTGTGCAGGTGGAGAAGGAAAGGGAAAGGAAAAGGGCTGGGTTTTCAGACAACACAGAGATAGGTGGAAGTTAATAAATTTCCAGTACGTGTGGATGGGATGGGGCTCTGCCTGCCCAGTGCCCACCAGGATCCCGGCAGGTTCCCACCAGACAGCCCTGTAGTGGTGGCTCTGTTGGTGACACTGGGAAAGGCTGCTGGGGACGGGGTGTTGGAGCTGTTTCCCTGGGCTGCCAAACAGGGCAGTTTTGTAATTATGCCAATTGCCTGATTTGTAAAGAAATTCATTGATGTTTTGGGGTTTTGTGTTGTCACATTTGTCTTTTTTTTTTTTTTTAATTAATCTTTCAAACAGGTGTAAAACCCAGCATAAAAATTGCAAAATTATATAGTGAAAATTGTGTAACATGTAAGACAAATTTTTAGTTTTTATCCAGAAGCAAAATTTTGCTTCTTTGGTTTGCATAATTTTTGGTCTGAGCTGAGTGGTTGAGGCTGAGATGTCTGTTTGATATTTAGGGGAAGATTTGATGCTTTAATAAGGGAATCCTCTGCCTCCCTCATCCATCATTCGTCATCCTCATCCATCCAAACCCCACAGTAAATTTGTTAGAGCCTTTTTCATATTCAGGGCTTGTATAAATAATGGCTGTTGTGAATAGAAAAAGGCAAAGGGAATTTTCTTGTTTGTGTTCTGTCTCTGGTCACAGCCATAGAAATGTTTAGTGGTTTTTGCTTTCAGTGTTGCCCCTTATTGTGGTCACCACTCGCCCAGACCCCCGAGTTCGTGAGCCTTGCTCTAATATCTGTATAATACATGTATGAAACCGCCTGTGCTCGTTACTGCGCGCTTTTATCCTGCTCCATCGTGTCTTGCTCCTTCTCTCTGCTATCTCAGGGATTATGCAGCTTCTCCGCAATATTCCGAAATTAATCAAACCAAGGCAAACCTCATGCTATATTATCCATCACTGGAGGAGAATGATTTCCACAAGCCAGGCAGCTTTACATTGTTTTGTCCAGGGGCTGCAGCAGAATTCCATTAACCAGAATACGCTGGAAATCTGATTTCTCACAAAACGCATTTGTTAAATATTCGCAAGCAGCAAATTTTTAGATTTGATGCCAAGTGTAGCCCTAAGCACAAGTTTCTTTTTCTCTTAGTTTAATTAGGCAGGGGACAAGCACACTGTCCACTCCTTTGTGGGTGTTTTCCCCCACGGAGCAGCTGCGGGTGTGGATGCAGCCAGGCTGGAGCAGCTTTGCTCTGCGCTGACGGATGTACAAAGTGAATGGCTGCTTACCCGGACTATTTTATATTTTGTCTCTTATATAATCGAGCTCTACAGGTAATTTCTTTCACTAAATTAGTAACCATGCTGCAGATTGCAGACACTTAGTTTGATTGAAAGTAATAAAGGGAGATTATCCGCAGAGTTCGTTGAATGACGGTTCTGACTTGACCCACTGCCCAGAGAGATAAGAATTAATCTTATAAAGCTCTCCACACTTCCAGGGCTCTGATCCGCCAAACAGCGATGCGGGGGCCCGGCTGCCCCTCTTTGTTCCAGGGCAGCCCTGGCTGGGAGAGGGAGCCCGGAACAGGGAGGGCTGATCCAGGCCCTGGGAAGGCCATGGATGATTTCTGAGGGGTGATGTGCTTTCCTGGCAGAGGTACCCAAATCACACAGCCGGGGCAGCTGGGCCCCCAGCCACGTGCAGGAACAGGACGATGGAGGTTGGAGACTGAGAAGGGGGAATATGGCTCTTCCCCAGACACATGTGCTTGTGCTGCAGGCTGGGAGAAGCTGGATGGGCCTTTAGATGCCTCCCATTGCTACAGGGCTGCTCTCTAAGTTCAGATAGTTTGTGCACCATTTTCCTTCCTGTCCTGCCCACAGATTTCTTTGAGTCCTGTGCTGCCACAGACTAAATTTTTTTCCCAGGTATTTTGTCTTTGTCCAAGGTATTTCTTCTTTCTAAATGGAATTTTAATTGAGTGCTTCCACAATTACTGACAATAAAGTCATTAATTTGTTTTGCACAGCTTTTGCTAACACCTGTGAGCTGTTTAAGTGTGATGAACCTGACTTCTCACCTCCCCCTTGGCATCTTGGGTGCTGAGTGTTCGGTTAAGTAGGGAAAGCGGAAATGCCAAGAAAGACGAGAATTGAACCACTCTGGACCTTGGGTGAGTGATGATGCTGACCACGAGTGGGAACAGAGCCGAGGAAAGGCTTGTGGTGTCCACAGGGGACAGGGAGCACCTGGTGCACTGTACACTCAGCTGCTGAGCCTGGGCAGCCTCCCTAGGGCAGGGGGCCATGGAGAAGAGCTGCCTGTCTTTGATCAGGGGGGCGTTGGTGCCCTGTGCTGTGCCCTGGCACATCCATGGTGTGGGCAGGGTGCACAGTTACCTGTGGGAGAGGGGCTGAGGGGCCTGAGCTGCCCTGGCTTCCTTCCCTTCCTGGCAAATTATAGAGATACCCCCGCTTCCAGATCGAGGAGAAGCCGTCAAACTGCTGCGTCCTTCCCTTCCTCCTTTTCTGAATTTGTCATTTCTGCTCAAATTCAAAGATAGGAGAGCAGAAATCTGTTATTTAAGTATCTCAACTGTAGAAAAAGTAGCGTGCTTTGTATTGCCTCTGCATTTCATGCTTTCCTGAGGGAATGGAGGACTTCAGTCACTACTGAATGACGAGACATCAGAAAAACTGTCTCACGACCCAGGCAAAGTTAAACACGAATGATACAAGTCAGCAGCACTTTTCAGCTGAAATAGCACCAGAGCCTCCTGCCACACCAAACCCAAGATCCCACAGACGATTACCCAGCACTGTAAGTTACTGTTGTTGAGGGGTTGGCTGTTCTTTCCTTTTTTCCTGTTGCCAAATTTCCTTCTCCAGCTGGATGGCCTGAAGTTGTGTGCCCTTCTCCCCCTGCCCAGGCAGCCCACTGTCCTCACTGATCATTCTGCTGGGACAGTGCAGGGGTTCATGCAGCAGCTTCTCATCTGCTGGTGTGACATCCCCCCACAACCCCACGTGCTGGTGAGCGAGATGGGGCTGGTGTGGCCTCACACAGATCGCTGGTGGGCATTATTTCATGCCAAATCTTAGGATTCCTCTGATTCAGTGCATAGTTTTTGCTGGGATGCCAAGGAAGAAGGTCCAGCTCTGCAGTTTTGGGATGCTCTCATGTGAATTCAAGCAAACACTGGGGATTTCCCAGCACTCAAAATCAAGGAAACACTGAGTGCTTTCTCCTGCCACAGCTGGGTGCAGTGTTCCCAAATCCTTATCTCTACCAGGCAGACAGACAAATGCAGATGTACATGGGTAACTTCCTGCCAGAAAGGGGGATCATCCCATTGCAGGAATTCAGAGTGACAGTGACAAAGTGAATTATTGGGTGAACTGGGAGCTGCTGTGTGAGTCACATTTGGTCATTCCCTATGTGATACAGGCACACATAGCTCCATCTGTTATTATATTTATCCTATGGTGGGATGAGCTTGTTTCACATACTCCTAAACAAAACCCAGCAAACCAAAGGACAGGTGGGTGACAAGGAGCCCTGAGCATCCAGGTGTGAGGCCAACGTCATGGCAACATTGGAGTGGGGGAAAAGGGATATTCAGGTGTCTGATGCAAATAACAGGTTTAAGTTCTGGCTTTGTCAGGACCCTCTGGGTGTTGTGCTTCAGGTTAAAAACATAGGAAAAAGGTCAAGCACCACTGAGCTGGCCTGAGAGAGTAAACATGATTTCAAACGCTGGGGTGTGTTCACTTCCACCATGAGAGCTTCTGCTCACAGCGATCCGGTGGCATTCAAGTATTTAGGTCTCCTTAAAACTGTTTCTTCCCCCACTTGTGCTAATACAGATATTAAGCCTAATAGTATCTACTTAGCATAAACAAGAAGATAAAAATGATTTCTGTGATTGAAATGTTTGTTATTTAGCATTAAGCATCTCCATACTCTCATGTGTTTTGCATTTTAATCCACTCTGTGCTTGGTTTTGGGATTGATAGATTAGTTTTAATCCCCTGTCTAATAGTGGAGGACTGGTGAGATTTATTAAACAGGCAGGGTTTGGTACTTGGATTTAAGAGGACTCACATGCAGTGTTCATGCATATTAAATTTGGGAAACCACCGGTTCAGTTTATAAAGAGCTGTGATGTCCTTTATCACTGAGTGTTTCTGTTGTGCTTCACTAGCTCAGGAAGCCTTTATATTTCTGAAATGGAACAGTTTCGATGGTTCCTTTCCACTGCATAAATCTAATATTCCAAAGATGTATCTTTGACTGTTGTTATTGAAATTCTGTTCATTTAATGCCAAGTTTGTGTTGTCCCTCTTCTCCTTGGCTTGGGAACATGGAAGGTTGGCCAAGGATCCCATCACACCATAGCTGGAGCTGAAATACAAGATGTGTACCAAGGACCTGGAGTGCCAGGACAAGGGGGAATGGCTTCCCCCTGTCTGAGGGCAGGGCTGGATGGGAGATTGGGCAGGAATCCTTCCCTGTGAGGGTGGGCAGGCCCTGGCACAGGGTGCCCAGAGCAGCTGTGGCTGCCCCTGGATCCCTGGCAGTGCCCAAGGCCAGGCTGGACAGGGCTTGGAGCAGCCTGGGACAGGAGGTGTCCCTGGCCATAGCAGAGGGTTGCACTGGATGGGATTGAAGGTCCCTTCCAACCCAAACCGTTCCACGATTCCTTGCAGGAGGTGTTCCACAAGCTGTCCTGCACTGAGGGCTTTGACATTACTGCTCAGGATGAAGGTGCTGGGGAGGTTGTGCTGGCACTGCCATGCTCCATGGATAACCCAGCAGGGACAGCACTGGCACTCTGAGGGTGTGCCTGCCTGAACAGGACAGTGCAGGACAGCACTCAGCAGAGCTCTGTGCAGCAGCCCTGGTGGCTCTGGGCACTGCCAGGGACAGTGTGTCCCCTGTGTGTCCCCTGTGTGTCCCCTGCGTGTCCCCTGTGTGTCCCCTGTGTGTCCCCTGCGTGTCCCCTGTGTCCCCTGTGTGTCCCCTGCGTGTCCCCTGTGTGTCCCCTGCGTGTCCCGTGCCAGGGCGGGATGTCGTGGGTCACTCTCTGCTGGAGCGCTGCCATAGCTCAGGAAACAGCTAAAGAGGGCTGGGTGGTGATCAGAACAAGGCAGTGGCTCCTGGGTGCCTTTTACTGCTACACTGGGAAAAGCAAAGGCTCGACAATAGTTAAAAACCCCACTGAAAACTTCCAACCTGGCTAAATTACAGATTCCTGCTCTATCAGTGCAAGATGAGTTGACTTAATTTGCAGGTTTACTGGTTAATTTGCCATTAACGCTGTAATACCGGTAATGTAGTGAGAAATGGGGGAAATATACTTTTTTGTTAATGTAATTATAGGATGGCTGTATAAAAGTTATTAACTGCAGAAGTGAAAACCGGGAAAAATGAGTTTAAATGTAATGATAAGTTAGAGAAACCACTCAAAGCTTTTTGCAAGAAGATGCTTTATTATTGTAGGCTGCTTCTTCATCTGTGCTCTATTTTTGATTTACTAAATAAACATGTAAAGCAGAGATTGCAAATACAAGTGGCACTGCTGTAATCACCAGCTTAGGAATTCCTGTATTTGATTAGAACACAGATAATAAAAAAAATAATCTTCCTGGAGTTTCACTGGTTGTTGGGAACTGTGAACTGAACAGTCCTGTGAACTGAAGAAGAATATCAGCATTTGGGTTTAAGATCTGGTAATGGAAGATAGTTAGAAACTGCAATTGAAAATAAATTCTGTGATGTGCCGGATAACTGACAATTCCACCTCAGTTAAAGCAAATTTTTTATTCTGCTTATGATACAAAAGGAGAAAATGAAGGCTAATATTACCCAATTCTTCGTTCCTACTCCTTCCCTTTTGTTTTCCTTTCTTCTAATGCAGGAAGCCAGGAAGTGACGCTGAAAGGTGACAAATTTAAACACTGATGCTTTTACACTCTGGGCTTGCAGCCCTCAGATGTTGATGCAACAAGATGGAAATATTAGATGTTTTATTTTATGGCTAATGAGAACACCCATGCTAATATATGTAATTTCAATTAAATAGTCAAAATTTGACAGCTCCAGGACATAAGACAATCCCTAACCAATGGTGCTGGAGAGGGAACTCCCCTGTGGCCACGGTATTTCATAATTATCAGCTGCAGGTTTCTGGCCCATTTGTGGTGGATACTGAGTAAAATTAACCGTTTGAGGTATGTGAGAGCTGGAAACCACCTGGATCACCAGCTTTTTATGTTCCTCAGGAAAAAGGGCCCTTTACAGTGCAAAGGTTTCCTGGGATCCTCCTTTTTGGTATGTGTAAATTCAGAAATTCTGCAGTTATGATGTCATCAGAAGGGTAAAAAATCACTGTATTATATCTGCTTAACAGTTTGCCCTTTGTGCATGGAGCTTTGGCAATTTGGCACAGGCAGGTTCATCTCAATGCAATGTCCTACAAGAGGAAATGAGGCTGTTGTGTCAGAAGCTGTCCCAGCCTCTCCCCCCCGGGCCCGTGTGCTGGTGGCACGGGTGGGATGTTGGTCACCTGAGGGCTGGATTAGGGCAGGATGTGGTGCTTTGGCCCAGCACATCTGGGAGACTCCCCACAACGCTCTGCTTTTTAGAGGATGATCCAGGAGTTGAGCAAAATGAGGAAAACCATGAGATGTCTGTACTCCAGTAGCCATGATCTTCTGAATGAGCTGCGTTTGTGAGACTAAACTTAGCTCCTGACTGGGGGAGTGGCTGCTAAATCCCAGGGGACTCTTCCTGCCTGGAGCTGCTGGGGCTGCCCCATCCCTGGCACTGCCCAAGGCCAGGTTGGACACTGGGACTTGGAGCAGCCTGGGACAGAGGGAGGTGTCCCTGCCGTGGCAGGGGTGGGATAGGATGGGCTTTAAGATCCTCCCAGCCCAAACCGTTCTGGGATTCTGTGATTCCATGTTCCTTGCACTTTGAAACACGTTTAGAGATGCGACTCCAGGAGTAAGTTCCTGCTCAGCACCAACGCTGAGATGTTTCCCTTCCTCTCCTGTGCCTGCAGAAGATATTTTTTCTCTTTGGTTTATTTTCAGAGGCTCCAGCCCTGTCAGTGCAGACCCTGTGTCCTTCTCCCCAGGACTGGTTCCAGTCCCTGCACGCTGGGATGGATGTTGTTTCAGCACAGAGATGCTGAATTTTAGGTAGCAAACTCCCTGTTTTCTGCTTTTGATGAGTAGGAAAGTGTGTGTGAGCTTGTGGAGGCCCCAGGGTGGGCACGCACCACCGTGGCTGCTGCTCTGTCCCTGCCTGGTCACTTTGGCTGCTGCCAATCTGCCACTGTCCTCAGCTGTTTCAGTTAGTTCAGTACGACGTCACACGTCACGGGGGTAGATGTAAGAAAACATCATCTTCTGAGCTAATTTCTGGCTTGCCTCACTGTGTGCCAGAAGTTCTTGCCAGTTGAAGAAACATTTTTTGTATCCTTTTATGTAAACACATCGTGTTAAAAAAGGCAAACTATAAAACATTAAAAACCCTGCAGGGTATTAAAAATACCGGTCTCAATGCACGTGTTCATTCCTTTCACTTTCTTTTTAGATCACTAGTGTTGGTACAAAATGAGCTGAGCGAAGGCAAGAATTCTAATTAGGTTTAAAAAAGAAAAAATATGGTAGTTTATTTTGAGCGCATGTCTGCTTCACCAAGGCATCTCCCATTTCAGATGCAGACAGAGTGAATCATTATTACACATTTATCATCATAAAAATGCTTATTTGGACTTTTTTTTTTTTAAGAAAAGGAAAAAAAAATTAAAAAGGGCAAAGCAAAGAGCCATCTCGGAAGGGCAGTTATTGCTTGCCCTTGCTTGGGAAAAAGCCTTCCTCAATGGGATTACGTCCCCGCTCATAACCTATCAGCCGTCTGATCAGAAATTCATAACGCAGGCCATCCATTTCCAGCTCGGCGAGGGCTGCGTGATTGAATTTAAATAGGCAAATGCCAGACTTGAGCTTTGACATTCTCTCTGTCTCTCTCAATCTCTCTCTTTCCCCTGCCCTCCCCACCGTAGCCCCTTTCTTCCTCCCTCTCTTCCTCCCTTCCCTCTGCTCGCCACCATTTCACAGGAGGCTGGAGCGCGTGCCGAGGAGCCGGCGGGAAATGGAGGATGGATGTGGGGGGAGAGGAGAGGAGGGATGTGCAGCCAGGGAGAAATATGGAGGGAACTGGACAGCAGAAAATTATCAATTGTTGCTGTTGTGCTTTCATTGGGACACTAAAACCTGCTTTCCAAGACCCCCACCTTTTTTACCTCATTTAAAAAGAGATATTCCAGCAGACGTTTACCAGCATGTCCTCACCCAACCCGCGTGGTGGCTGAAAGCACAAAGCTCCTCAGCAATTCTCTTTTTCCTGCATCTTTCAGAGCTGATAAGGATGAAAATGAATTCAAATCTGTGCGCTCTCCTTCCCTGCGTTCCAAGGGGCAGGGATGGAAAAGCTGCCTGGTGGCAGGGGGTCACTGGGCAAGGGGCTGTCCTGTCCCGTGTGACCTCTGTGCAAGGCCTTGGGATCTGGGAGTGGCACTGGGCACCACTGGGGACAGGGGCAAGGACAACAGCCAGGCTTGTTATTGTCATCCTCAGGGTTCTTCACCTCCCGCCCCACGCTGTGCCTGGCGCAGTCCTGCAGACACTGCTCCGTGCTCTTCGTGGAGGGAATCAGTTCTTTGCCCAGCAGCCACTGCTCCCAGGGGAGCCCTCCAGAGCCTCCTGACCCTCAGCCAGCTGTGGGTCAGAGAACATCTGCTCTGCCCACAACTGACAAATATTCTCCTCCCAGTCACTGAAGCCTTGCTGAATTTCACCAGAGCTCCACACTGGGAACCTCCTAAGTGCGTCATGGTTCTTTGGTAACTTTCTCAAAATCCATCCTTTGATGTAAGAACTGCAAAGATTTCTGTGTTTTCTACTTCATATTTTCCACTTTGCCGTCATCGTCTCATTGTGGTTTTACATAAGAGCTATGACTTGTGTGTGTTTTAGTGCAATTTAAAGCTGAATATCCCAACTTGGTAACCATTTTCCTGCTCTCTTCAGCCTCCCCCACTCAGGTCCCACTGCCCACAGCTTCTGCTTTATTTTGCTTATGACCTGTTGCGCTTGTTTCCATTTGTCATATGGGTTTTCTATTTTAATTGCTGACTTTATATCACTGATAAACCAAGACTCTTTTCAGCTGAAGTTCTCACCTTTCTTCATTGTCCACTTGTCTTTTTGGACATTTAATATGTTTTTTTTTGTGGTTTGGGTTGTTTTTCCCCTAAATCCTTCCTTATGATCAGTTTTCAGTGCTTTTTTTAGCTTTAGGAAATACCATGTCCACGTACTTTGGAACTGTGATCAGCATAAGCAGGTTAAATAAAAGGTGAAAGTTCCTGAAGCCCTGGCTTCAGATTTCCAGATGGGAATTATTTGGTGCTAAACCACGTGTCCTTTATTCTGTGTGCCTTCTGTAAAAACTCATTCTCCTTTCTGAGTAGCTTATCCTAAATTTAGGGTAGAAAAGGAGGGTATAAAGGAAAAGAAACTCTAATTTCAGATCTGAATTTAACAATGAAATGCAGAGTAGAAAAATGTGAGGAGACTAATTTTAATTCCAATAATTAAATTTTGTTAATTCAAAATCTTATTTGAGAGTCCAGCTGTTTTGCCTCCTGCTGAGAGACTGAGCTGGCGATATCAAGTAGAGCAGTGGTGACATTTGGGATAATTCCTTCCCAGAGGCATTGCAGAGAGCAAAGCTGGTGGCGATGGTGGGATCAGAATCACAAACAGAGTTTGTGATCGACTGAGTGAGAGATGAGCTCAGCTCACCTGGCAAAATCCACAGTTCTGCTGAAAACCAACCAAGGTTTTTAATTCTTCTGAAGGAGAAACTTCTCTTAAGCTTAATTAATTTCTAATTAGCTGGAGCCAGTGGAGCTGTTCATCCTCCAGGATCACGGATGTACATCCAGAGGTTGCGGTCTGTGGTCACGGGGCCGTGGCTCAGGAACCCCACCCGAGCTGGCCCCAGCTCTGTGTTCCATGACAGAGGAGTCACTGAGGGGCAGCTGGGCTGGGCTGGTTCTGTGTCAGTAATGAACACAAACGTACCCTGGGCAGGGCTGGCTCTGCACTGCCTTATTTTGGAGTACATTTGCTTTGTGTACATTTCCACGTCTTTGTGTAAAAACTGCCTGCGCCATATGCCACGACTTTGGAGATTAAATCTAAACTGTGCAGCAGAACGCCTGTGCCTCGTGTACAGTTTGTGGGTTTTGTTAAAGTCACAGTGCCAACACCCCCTGTAGTTACAGTTCCAGGAATAATCATGGAGTTAGCAGGAATATCTATTTCATGGTGCATGAGACTTGTCAGCTGGCACTTACACGAGTAAGCTGCTGGTAAAGGGAATGGGCTTTGTGCTTTCTTGTTTAAAGATGTGGCACAAGAGTTGCAGATAATATTTAATTGACTGTCTGTTCTCACAATGCCCTTCTTGATCCCTTTGGAAGAGATTTTGTTTATTCCCTATGTCATACATATCCAGTCCCTGGGCAGGCAGAGGGAGGTGAGGAGCAAGCTGGAGACACAAGGATGTAGGATCTGTTTCATGGCTTCATACTCCAAATTTTCACCCAGATAATTCTACAGTTTTTTATTTCTTTCACTCTTATTTTGGTATTTTTCAATCGGACGCCTGTCTCTCCAGAAACGTCTGATTTGGGAACACAAAGGCCACTGAGCTTCAGGAGGAGTTGAGGCGTTCAGGCCCTGTTGATGCAGGAGGGTTACACCTCCTGTACCGGTATAGTTCTACTCATGATCACTCCATCCAGAATAATTGGCTTTTTTGGCTCAGTTTAACTTCTCCAAACCACTGGCTCTTTAACTGTAGTCTCTAGAATTCCATTAAATAGTAAAATTTATGAATGAGTCAGCTCTGTGTGGTTGTGCAAGGTGACTCCAAGGAATTCCACTAGTGGCAGTGGTTTCTTGGTCTTGACTTTAAGAACCATTAAATGAAATAAAATAAAGATGTCCTTATTCCAAATTAAGGGCATTTGGGGAGTTACAACTGGGTATGTTTAAAGTTCATGCCTTGGTTTTTATTAATGTAGGCCCCAACTCATTAAGGAAATCTAATCAGATTTACTCTGCACGCCTTACAGTGCAGAGACACACCCACACCCTTTAAGAAACGAGAATGACACTAATATTGAGATGATGTCGATTATTTTAGATCTTAATTTTGAAAGATAAGCACACTCATTCCATCTCTTAATAGTTGGATTGAAATATTGACTACATGATTCTGAAATTCTTAATCAACGGCAACAAAAAAATTAATGCCATTATTCTGCATCAACTGACCATTGACAGGGGATGAAGGTCTAGGTTTTTTTTTTGATGTTCAGAAACCAGATTTTTGTGCTTAGGACAGCTCGGAGCTGTGGCATGATCCTTAGCAAAAAAGCTGAATATTTTTTATTTTCCCCTAACAACAAAGTCTTTTAGACTCTGAAATATCTTCCTGGAATAGGCCTAAAAAGGAGCAAATTTCATCACTGAGACAAATTCAGCATCTTCCTCCACATCTCTCTGAGCTGTAGCCAGGTGTGGGGGTTTATTTAATGATTCATAGGCTTCCTTTTGTGTTCTTTGGTGGGAATCCGGGTCTTCTCCAGGATCCTCTCTTCCGTGCAGAACTCATGGAGGAGCCCCTTGTAAGGCAGAGGATTGTGCTGAAGCAGGCGGTGCAGACCCTGAAACACCTCCCAGAGTCCCACACCACAGTGTCCCTCCAGAGCAGACACATCTGAGAGACTGCTCTCTGCAGCTCTCACTCCTCATTCAGTTCTCTCCAGGCTGAAATCCCAGCTGGGATCTCTGCTTCCCTGCTCTGTTTTCCACATGGATGCAGCACTGCTGGCTGTAAGTGGAGAGGAGGAAGCATTTCCCTGCTCACCTGCCCTGGACTGCTGCCCAGGTGTTTCTCTGTGTAGATGGTTTTGGCAGCGTTCAGATGACTGAAAACGGAGACCTTGCATTTCTGTGGCTGCAGTGTAGTCCTGGATGTGCCACCACATTCTTATTCTCAGCACTCTAAAAGCCCTGAGACACCACAGCCCAGATCAGGGTTTCACTGCACAGACACCTGAACTCGCTGAACCGACCGTGTGTGTTTATAAGGAGCGAGCCAAACACACTGGGCTGTGAGGAACTACAGTTTCACTCCCTGCCTTGTGGAATTTTAGTTTAAAGAGCTGCAACAGATGAGCCTTGGGGAGAATCACTGCCCTCGTGCTGCAGGAGCACTGAGGAGCATCCACAGCCCAGGCAGCAGCAGGTGGCATGGCCAGGGCCTGAACCACGCCTTCACCACAGAGAGCTTGGCCTTCTGTACCAGCTCTGCGCTAAAACCAGGACCAACAGAAAACCCAAACCCCTTCAGAACTTTTCAGAGGACTCATGCAGGGGCTTCATATATTTAAGTATTAGGTTTTGGGTGCTAAAAGCTTTGCAAGCTGCTTTTCAATAACAGAATGATACAGCTTGTAAAATTGAGCAGGTGAGTCCTGTTCTGTACAAAAGTTTTGGTTATTCTGTTTCCCAAAAGAATGCCTTAAAATGCACCTGTATATTGTTATGGATATAACAAAGTTACAGGATTAGTTGCAGGATTTTCTGTTGTTTTGCAGCTGTTTCAGGGGGCTTTGGGTTGCTGGGATATTTGGGAGCAGGGGAGGGCAGAACCAGAGTTCTGGCAGAAGCCTGAGGGAGTCCAGGGCAGCACAGGGCTGTGCCTCCTACTCCTTGTGGTCCTGTCTGTTGGGGCTCTGTGGATGGGGCACCATGGAATTACAGACTGAGGAAATCAATTTAGAATTCAATGGCAGGTGACACCCAGCACCTTCCACCTTCTCTCTGCCCAGTACAAAACCATACAGACAATGGTCTCACAGCCAACAAGTCCAAGTGTGTTAGACACCACAAAGGCAAGAGAAGCTGATTTTAGATTAATAACATATGAATGAAATGTCTTTCAGCTGCAGGAGAGTAGATTTACATTAGATGCTGGGAAAAAAATCTTCCCTGTGAGGGTGCTGAGGCCCTGGCACAGGGTGCCCAGAGCAGCTGTGGCTGCCCCTGGATCCCTGGCAGTGCCCAAGGCCAGGCTGGACATTGGGGCTTGGAGCAGCCTGGGGTACTGGAAAGTGTCCCCGCTCATGGCAGAGGGTGTGATAGGATGAGCTTTAAGTTCCCTTGCACCCCAAAACATTCTGTGATTCTGTGATTCCATTATAATCCAGAGAATCCAAATTGGCAAGAGAATCCTTGATGAGTTTCAAGAAGTGAGGCAGGTAAATACCACAGGGCCTTGTGTGGGGACTGATGGAGCCTGCTACAAAGGGAATAATTTGGGCTGTTGTTTTTATAAGTGTAGTTTTGATGTCCATTCAGGAGGACATTGCTGTGAGAGCTGCAGGGGATTAGAAACCCTCCAATCCAACCGCTCCTCTCTGGCAGCCTGACTTTGCCTGGGTTTCTAAGGAGAAATAGTGCTTTATATGGGATCAGCTGGTAGAACTGAAAAAAATGGGCATGCTCCTGAGATCAGAGTTTGGCAATCAGTTCTGAAAATTGTATTTTTAAATCCAGTAGAGTGTTGTCACGGTTCGAATACTCTCCTTACTTAAGCTTTACCACCTGAAGGCCGAGCACAAGAGCTGCTTAACACAGTCCTCTGAGTCTCCACACCTTTGATTTTCCCCTAAAACATTTGGATATTCCAACTAAAATGTGGAGCATCATGCTTTTTGCTGTTATTATTCCTGATAGGAGGGATAGGATTAAAAATGTGTGTATGTAAAAAATGATCAAATACAGTGCAGGCAAGTCCAGCCATGTAATAATGGATTGATAAAAGTGACTTCATCCTTTGGGGATGGATCTGTGTGTTCAGATGCTGACAGGACCCGTTTGGCTGCTTTGGATGGTTCATGAAATCAGGATGCCAGAAAGGAAATGACTGGGAGGGGGCAGCGAGGCTTTGGTTTGTTTCTGCCTCTTGGTCAGGTATCAGCTTTAATTCCTTGTTTATATTTGGTGCTTTCAAAAGCCAAGATTTCGTTTCCTTGCCTTAGCTGGCAGTTACCCCCTGCTCTGAAACTTTTCATTTGTAATTTGTTCCATGACATTTAGTAAGGATTTCAACCTGCTCTGTGCACTGATGTCACTGACTCTAGCTGGGTGTGATGGGGACAGGATGGTTTGGGACAGAAGCGATGGACATGCTCACACTGGGACCTTCTCAGGGTGTGGTGGGACACGCTGGCTCTCTGAGAGGGAGCTTGCTGTGCTCTGGGGGGGTCTCGTTTCAAACCCCACCTCTGGTCCCCAAATGTTCAGGACTATACATATATATATATATTTGTATAAAATTTACATTGTTTCAGTGTGTAATGGCAGTTACATGTCTGTCATCAAATTTCCATCACTGATTCCCACTGTCTTCCAGCGTCTGCTCACATTAACCTTTTGCAAGAATGTCTCTGAACGTGCAGGAAAACCCAGTTGCCTTGGACAGCTCAAGAATTGCTGTGGCTCTCATGTGCTCTTAAGAATTCTCTGAAATCCCCCCGGTAGCTGATTTTGTGGAATTCCTGACCATAAACCACCCACCCCTGAGCTCAGCTCCATGGAAGCCACCCTTGGCTCAGCCAGTTGCCATGAACGGCTCAATCCTGTTCTGTATTTACCTTGAGGATGTTATTTATCATTGATCCCCGATCTCAGCAATGTCTCCCATGTGCACTCAGCTGCTTTGCTGCAGAAAATTAATAATACTTGAGTCCTAATTCTGGTAGGGGCTCCCCTGGCAGCAGCGGCTGCAGGCTCTGCCTGTGCCCTGCTGGTGCCAGATGGGCTCTGCAGGCCCTCAGAGGTCAAGGTGAAAATGCCTGTCTGTAAAAACCGACTCAGAGAAGGCAAAAGCATCTGAAAGGGCAGCTCAGCTCAGTTTCTGTAAAATCCGATCCCTCAGGTGCCAGTGTATATCGTAGGGTTGGTGTGTGTCCCCAGCAGGGACCTGGCAGTCTCACCTGTTATCCTGGGAATGTTGTGGGAATCAGCTCAGAGCGTGGAGGGTGTGTGCTGGAGGAGCAGTGGGAGCAGGGATCCAGACAATGTAGATTTTTCCACCGTGTTCGCCTTTGCCCCAAGACAGCAGCGAGCTCTGTATTAACGGAACGCAGAATCCTGGAATGGTTTCAGGTGTTCTGACACCCTTTCACGTGGCCCTGCTGAGGATGGCCCCACAATGCAGCAGGTCCCTTTGTGTTTCCATCATGCAGTCCCTGTTATCCACCATGTTTGGGTGTTTTCAGCTCTGCTCACATCTGAGGTAAATGTGGAGCAGTGCTACTGGAAACGTTTAGGGCAGAGTTTGTCCCACAAGGCCTCAGCCTGATCTTATCTGAGATGTTTCACACCTTTCCTTTTTTCTAACCGTTTGCCATAGTGGGGGAAAAATATTCTTTTTTTATTTTTCTAAACCAGATTTTATTCAAATAATAAATAACAACCTATTAACCCAGCATGCTTTAATGCTCCGAATCTGAATCTAAAGACTAGAGAGAGCACAAACATACCATTAAAAAAGCGTGTGCGGTTCTTCCTCCTGCCCAGCCTCTCCCCCATCGCGCACGCAAGCTGTCTCTTTAATAATGCAAAGGAGCAGTAAATTTCAAGCTGAGGATGGGCAATAACAAGGAGAGTTATTTCCACAATGCCCCAGTGTCAGCCCCTGGCTTAGGCGCACACCTTATTAGTTCTAACAGGCTGGTTAGCATCGGGTCACCTCTGCGGCTCCGCTCCCCGCAGGGTCACCCGGCTCCAGGCGGCATTTGGGGAGGGGGAAGGGAGGCGAGATTTACAGATTCTCTTCTCACCCGGCATTTTTAGCACTGGTTATTTTTATTTACCCCCCCCCCCCCCTCCCTTCCCCTTCTCCTTGCCTTTCTCTTGCCCCCTTCTCCCACCCAAAACCTGTGTAAATCCTGGTGGTGGGCAAACCTCTCCCCGGTGAGTGTGGATAGAGGGACTTCTTGCAATGGGGGGTTCCTCTGCTTCTCTTCAGAAGAGAAATAATTCAAATGAATCAGCCTGGGTGTGTGTAGGGACAAATAACAACATCCCTAAGCCAGTGTTGATGAAAGCAAGCCCAAGGTGGTTGCAGTCCCAGTTAAGCATGACGGTAGCGTGTCTGCAGTGCACACGTGTGTGTGCGTGTGTGTGTGCGAGGGAGGGATGGGCGATGCTTCACTCCTCTCTCACTTTGTCAGGGCCACAGCAATTGTCTGTAGGATGGTTCTTTCAAGTGAGCTAACCCAGGGATGTGTTAAAATGAATGTTCATTTTCCCCCTAACTGGAACGAGGAGAAGCTGCCCATTATGGAAATGCACAGGCGGTTGTGGCCCTCTCCCGGCCCCCTCCCCCACCCGCCAGCTCCCATCCAAAAATGAATGCAAAGAAATACTATTAGCCTGTCTGGTTATGTATTTTTTATGAGGCCATACAAGACACTGCCTGACCTCGTCCAGCTCATGTTATAACCACATTGAAGATGCTTTTCATTTGGGTTCTGCTTTTCAGCCTGGGTGACCTCTATTAAATAAAAAAAAAAAAAGGAAAAAAATGGCCTAATATGTGACCCCTGGGATGAGTCGCTTCAAGGATTACATTTAATTCATATGATAATATTGAAATATAATGTTTCTGTGTCTAATGTTTTGGATGTTTTTCTTTCTTCTTTATTTCAGGAATCCTTTGAGTCTTGTTGAGTTTTTTTTTTTCTTTTTTTCTTTTTGGAAGGGGGAGGACAAGTAACTCATGCTTGGTGGGCAGATTCTTAAAAATCATCTTTTTTCCCTTGGAAAGCCAATGTGAACACAGCAACCCGCTCTTCCCCTCGCTTTGAAGGAGAAGAGGAGAAACAAAGGCAGGGAAATTATTTTTTATAAGAAAGGATGTCTGGCTCGTCAAAATCCAGCCCCACGCTTTGTTTTGGCGTTTGCTTACCCAGTTGATAAGGAGTGACCTGCTTTCCTGGCCGGGGGGGCGCGGGTAGACCCCCCTCTACCTCCCTGCTCGCCTCCAGCTCCCATTGTGTGCCTCGGCCCCGGCGCTCCCCTCGCACACCGAGCTGGAGCCCGGGCTGGAGCGTCCCAGCCTTCCTGACACACAACGCCTGTGCTGGGGCTTGTAACTTCTCCAGAAAAACGCACTCCGGGCTGAGACACGACTTGTGATGCTTCAGCTCAGGAGCAAATCTGCTTTTGCCAATTGCAAAATTAAATTTGACTCTTTCCTAAATATTCCGCGTTCGAAAAAACATTCAAAGAAGCGCATTTCTCCCCTTCCCCATCCTCGCACTAAAATAATGTTGCCAGGTGTACGGGGGAATTCAGCCATCAGTCAGCAATCCAAGCTGAGACCTTGCACTGGGAAGCAACGAAGCCCTTAATCATTCCCGGTAATGACATGTTTGGAAAAAAGTGCCACACGTGTGCACCGTGTATTTTCAGCAAACATCTAATGCGAGGGTGTGAAGCGGTGGCTGCGGTGCACGGTGTGCTTGTGCGAGGGCTTCCCTCCCCTCTTCCTCCTCCTGCTGCTGCTCCAGCCTGGCTGTGCTGCCCCGCTCACAAAAGCCGTGTCCTTAGAACAATGGGCCTGTGCTCCTGCACACCCGTCCCGGCACACGCCAGGCTGCTTCCGTCACCTTGGCCAGGGGATACACAACCCTGATTATTAATATTTTCCCCCTGTTTTCCCCACTGTGAGTGGAGCTGTGAAATAGTAAAATTAATTTGTGCAAAAATACCCCTGGAACAGCCCTGGGGTTGAAATCGTGGCGGTCGGTGCCGCGTGTTCCGGCTGACCCTGGGTCCCCGCCGTCGTGGGAGCTCTCGCCGCGCCCCATAAACCCCGGCCCCGCTGGGCGCCCGCTCCGGGAGGCTCGGGCAGGTGAGGGCTGAGCGCCGGGGGGCTCGGGCCAGGTGAAGGCTCACAGCTCCCAGCCCCGTGGCGTTTGTTCGTGTCACAGGCTGAACCTCGACAGTTTTGGGCAAAAACCTAATTAGCGCCAGGTCTGCGGCCTGCCTTACGTATGTATGTGCGGCGGCGTTTTGTGTACGATATTAAAAAAATATCCAGGCTTTGGGTTGCCTTTTGTAAGGCATGGAGCTGTGACCCTCCCTCCGCTGCTCCCTCCCCCCGGAGCCCCAGACTTCGCCGTGCCCTGGCTGCGAGCTTACATGGAGTTGTCTTTTTTTTATTTTTTTTATAAACCCAGTCACAACACGGGAAGAGGAGGAGGAGGAGGAGGAAGAGAGAGAAAGACAGAACTAAAAACCCTTGAAGGATGGCTCTCCAAAATTGCTGGCGGAAGCACGGGGAATCCCTGGTAGCGCGGGAGCGGAGGTAAGGCAGCCTGCGCCCACCCTCCTGCCGGCCCCCCGCGCCCTCGCTTTTGGGCTGGGAGCGCGGCTGGTGGGGAGCGGGAGGGAAGGTGGAGGTGGG